>PVKS010022086.1:0-34247 GCA_004027875.1 Aplodontia rufa | reverse complement strand
TTTTTCCATCCTTTCACCCTTAATCTGTGGATGTCTTTGCCTGTTAGGTGAGTTTCTTGTAAGCAGCATATGGTTGGATTATGTTTTTTGATCCAGTCTGCAAGTCTGTGTCTTTTGAGTGGTGCATTTAGACCATTCACATTCAGTGTTAAGATAGAAGTGTACAGTTGTTTCGTAGTCATTGAGTCTTACTTAGTTGATTCCGTGGTGGTCTTGGTTGGTTCTTGGTAGGTGAAACCTTCACTGAATTTCTTCAGTTTGTGGGTTTTGGGTATCAATTGCTTGTTCTTTTCTCTGGAGTGTTTCCTTGAGAATTCTTTGTAGGGCAGGTTTTCTGTTTACGAATGCTGCCAGTTTTGTTTTGTCATGAAAAGTTCTTATTTCTCCATCAAATTTGAAGCTGAGTTTTGCTGGGTATAGAATTCTTGGCTGCATGTTGTGGTCATTCAGATGTTGAAAGTATCATTCCAAAACCTTGCCTCCAGAGTCTGCTTTGAAAAGTCACAGATGATTCTTATTGGTTTGCCTCTGAATGTGATTTAGCGTTTCTTCCTTGGGGCTTTTAATATAATTTCCTTGGCATCCCTGTTGTACATTTTGAATACGATGTGTCTTGGTGAGTTTCTCCTTTGATTAGGCCTATTGGGTGTCCTGTAAGCTTCCTGGATGAGCATGTCTGATTCTATTTTTATGTGAGAATATTCCTCATACCATTGGCGCATGTCTCAATTTCTTCCTGTATCCCAATTACTCTCAGATTGTTTCTTCTCATTTCATCCAAGACATTTTTAAAATTCTGATCATGATCTCTTAGTTATTTATCTTTTTTGACATCGGTTAGCTCTACCTTGATCAACCTGTCCTTATTGTCGGATGTTCTTTCTTCAATAGCAGAGGTTCTATTTTCTACTGACGTTAGTCTTTTATTAAATTCTTGCATGTTCCCTCTCATGTCATTGACTGCAGATTTTAGATACGATACTTCCTTTTTGAGAGAATTGATTTCTTTAATGACGGAATTTCTCAACTCTTGAGTTTTCTCATTTATTCCCTTCGTTATCTCTTCTTTTAATTCATTGTTCCTTTTTGTTATCAGCTTATTGATAAATTGCTCTAGATTTTTATCCCCATCCCTGGCCATAGCCCCCTTACTAGGGGAGTTTTGGGATTAGTGAGAACCTCTTTGAATTTGATTTCTCATGTCTTAAGAGATTCTTCTCGCTTATTTGAGTGGTGAACTCTTTGTGGAAGCAATACAAGACTCAGTGGTTCTTTTTCTTGTCCCCTCCCTTAAGAACTAAGCTGTTGGATTGGGAAATATGTCCAATCCCTTACTTGAAATGGGGTTTTGTCAGGAAAGTTGATTTCAAAAAACTACCCCCTTTACTGTGCACTGTTAGTTACCCTACAGATTTCCAACACCTCATGCACTAATAGAAAATTGTCAACATATACAACCAAATCTTACAATAAACAGTAGTATATTAGTTATTTAGAACAGACTATAATAGACTTTTGAATTCAGCCTATGCAACTAGTGGTAGTGATAATCAATATTTTCGGTGACACTAGTATTTAACTATCACGTATGTCAGACTTCAAGAACAAACAAGTGTTATTCAGATTAACAATCACAGTGGTAATCGTTATGTAGCCTTAATAGTGGGGGGTTGAAGAGAATTAACTAATTGGGAGTCAGAGAGGGAGGGTAATGCAGGTGAAATTTAGAGAGGAGATTAGATAGACCAATTGTGGACAGTAAGAAAGTGGAAGAGGTAAAGGATTTGCTGTAGAAAGAAAAAGAAATTGCTAAAAAGAAAAAAATGGGAAAAGAAAATTTAAAAACTAGCTAAATTTAAAATAAAGGAAAAAAGAAGAAAGAAGAAAAGAAAATACAGATCTGAAGGGAAGCTAGGATAGCTGTGGCCTAATATAGGAAGGGTAAAAGAGTTATTACTAAGTTCTCCCTGGTGAAATATGCTTGTCAGGCACAATATATTTCAAATACTATATGCACTGACAAGAATCCTTCTTCTCAAGAATGAGGACAAGGATAGACAGGATAGATAAGAAGGAATAAGAGAGACAATAAATAGAGAAAAAGAAAACAAGAAAGAATCCTAAAAACAGGCAATCAAAACTAGAAAAATTTATTATTATTTTTTTTCTTAAAGAAGAATGAAAAAAGAAAAAAAAAGGGAAGAGTGGGGAGATAACCGACCCCAGAAATTAAAAGGGTAGGGAAACAAAAAAAGCTAGTATTTTTATATATCGAAGAACCAATAAACTTTTCCTGTTATCGCATTAGTACACATCTAGAACATGCAACAACAACAACAACAACAACAACAACAACAAAAGGAGGTTGAAAAATAAAAAATTCTTAATAATAAAAACTTGGAAGTATAGTCAGGAAGAGTGTCTCTGATCCCTTTTGGAGGAGTTGTTCCCTGGCCATCTGGGTAAGAGGAGCAGGGTCACTCAGGACTTTCAGGGGATCTGAAAGTCAGAAGTCTTATGTTTTCAATGTTCCATCTGCTGGTGATTGCCGATACTGACTCCTGTGATGTTAGAACTAGGGCAAGAGATTCCGCGGGCTTAACTTGAAATGTCCTTCTGGCTGGGTTGTGGGTGGCTAGTGCTGAGCAATGTTCCCCTTTACTCCACTAACCCAAAGCCCCTATGCAAAGTGGAATCCAGGGCTGTCCCAAGCCTTCTCTTCCCGATTCAGCATGTGGTCTGTGGCCAACTCCAGATGCAGCTTTAAGAGCCTGTTTTGCAGCCCCATGGAGCACTGGCCCTGGTAGGGCAAAGTGGGAGACTCCTAGGGCTTTAAAGATGGAGGCTGGGCTCACACACCACTGCAGCTGCCCCAGTTGCCTCTGCCAGGCAGCCTGCTTCAGCAGGTTTGTCTGTAGGTAGCTTCCAGATGTTGATCTCGCCTCCAGGAGGAGTGTAAGCATGGGATGTGACTCTGGAATAGCATCATCTTTAAGGCACGTGGCTGTTCCCTGGCAATGCTAGGCTCCTCCCCCACTCTGGGTAGAATGAAACAAAGGTGCATCCCAGCTGGGACAAAAAAAAAAAATCCAAAAAATCCACTTGTGTCTCCCTAGTCTCTGCTACTCAAATCCACTGAGCAAATTAGGACTGAGGTTTCAAGATGCTAATCCCCCAAACACACCTCAAAATACAGGAAACGAACAGGAGATTTTCCGTCCCGTCTTCGAGCCGCTGGGGAAGCTACTTCTCTTCAGATCGCCATCTTCCAGTTCTGAATTCTTATCTGTTTGTTGGCCTTTGGTTCAGGAATTCCCTCTGGTTGTCTGTCTGCATTTTTGTTTGTGTCTGTCACTGCCCTTTTTAAGACATGGGTAATATTGCATTGAACCTGTAAGTAATCTCTTGGGAAAGACCTTGGCTGGTTTGTCTTAAAGGTTCCCATCTGTTGGCCATGGTTTTGGGGATTGTTTCTGGTTATCTGCCTCTGTGTTTCTCTTTTGTACAGTCTTGCAGTTGGAATTGGTCTGTCAGAGGTACACCTTACCTCTGTGGAAGTAAGGGCCACCTCCAGTTATAAGCCTTTCTAAGAAAGAGATGATGTTTTACTGTAATAATCAGGCCTTTGAATGGCTTTCTGAATTATTATATAATCTTGTGGTTGGAGTTGGTCTGTTGGAGATAAAGTATGTGGAAGAAATTCTGTATGTGAGGGTCTATCTGTTTTAAAAGTTCCTATGTGTCAGCTGTGGTTTTGGGAGCCTCTCTTGTTGTCTGTCTCTGTGTTTCTCTCTTTGAACCTGTTACTGGCCCTTTAAGATATGGGTCATGCTACCCAGGGTCTCTTGGGAAGAAAGGTCTTGGACAAATGGGTCATCTGTAGGTATAAACATAAGAGAAAGATGTTTTACTGTAACACGATCTAGTCTTTGAATGGTTTCTCTGAGTTATTATACAATCTTAGAACTGGTCTGTCACGGGTAGAGTATATGGAAGAGATTCTGTATGTACAGGTATTTATGCAGTTGTGTGATAAAGAGTTGGAACCATCAGAAATTAAGTTGAGGATGCAAAAATCAAAACCTCTGGTGTACAAAGACAGTAGGAATGCAGAAGACAGGGTTTAAAAAAGTTTTAAATCTGTCAACCTGGGACTGGCAGTTACAGCACTGTTTCTCAGCCTGTCCCCAAGTAGCTGCAGATCATCTCACTGTGGGTCAGGGACACTGGCCCTGGGATGGAAACAAAAAATCCCCAGGAAAGCCACCTGGCCTGTAGAAAATGGGCAAAGAGAACCTCTGCCTCTGCCTTCCAGCCCTTTTTGCCCATAGGGAGTAGAGGCTGCTGCCTACAGAGGACATGGAAGTAGGTTCTAGAACTATTAGTTTATGACTTGGGGACAGGAATAATCTCCCTTTTTAAGATCTGACCCCTTTTGATCAGGGGATAGTCATCACTGGGACAAAATGATTCTTGCTGTGACAGTATCTTACAAAACTGAATGCATTGAGAGTATGGCAGGACAAACCATTGCACCCAGAAAAGAACAAAACAGAAACTAAAGCCAACCTGTGTTTTGTTAGCAGTCTCTGCAAAGAGATCTTCAAGGAAGCCATGAGGGAAAGGGCCTCCTCCACTGAATATCCATATGCCTAGTATAAGAAAAAGATCCCAAAGGAATATGGGTACAGTGGACAGCATCAAACTCACTTAAAGTTGATGGCATTATAATAATGATAAGAGACAGGTCAGACTCAAAATATCCTGTACTCCAACCTTTGAATGAAACCTGGGAGAAAAAAGAATGTGGCAGAGCTTTTCTATATGTCAGATTGTCCAACTGAGTCAGAGGATGGATGGACAGATAGTTTAGGAACAAGTGCAGAAGCAGAGTACTTGAGTTTATATTAGCTATTGATGTTTTGGCATTTTAGCTTTGCAAATTAAACATATGTCTCCTCTAACAAACACATTTAGGAAAATGAATCCAACTTATGTCAAATCTAACTTGCTCATGTTTAAAAGTTACCTTGGTAAAAACCAACACATCACATAAGTGTAGTCAAACAACATAAACCATTTCTCCCTTGCTGAACAAAAATCTTAGAAAGAATGAATGTTATACTTTAGACATTCATAGAAACCACCATTCTATTGATTAATCACCTAGAAAAACTTGTTAGCTAGTAAAGTCAAATACATTTACTCTTATCTGCTTATCTAATTTAAATCGAAACATTGTTTAAGTCAAGTCATGTGAATTAAAATTCATTTGGATCCATTTTCCCCCTTTTTTAAAAATTTACGAGTGCTCATTTATAAGCCAATTTGGTGTCACGCTGACATAACATGAAACAAACATAACACACATGTACACAAACGTACAATATAGGTGTGCAGAAAAACATAAAAACCAACAGGAAACAAAGAGCTTTGAATAACTGACCTCAGGAAAAGCAGAGGCCGAAAAGAACTATAGTTAGAAAAAACAAAAAGACTGATTGAAAAAAAATATATGATCAAAGGTGAATTTCACCATAAAAACCATGAGCTCGAAAGATGCAGAAATTAAAAAAAAAAAAAAAAAAAGAACTGGCCATCTCTCCATTTTCTTTCCTCATGTCCAACTGGAGCAAAGAGGGAAGCTGCAAGAACTAGGCCATTTCACCATGTTCCTGGTGTTCCACCCATTTCACATATTCAATCCCAGCATTTTAGGCCAATACCTGCATTGCCCCAAGGCAAAATGCAGACAGATTCCCTCCAGTGATGTGGCTTGAGGGAGGAACTTGGCAGAATTTCAGACTACAAGAGTAAACAGTCTTTTATGTTCTACAGCCAGTGGCTTGGATATAAAACTGCCATTTTTTTTCTTTCTTTTGTAGGACTATCTTTTCAAAATTTTAACATGCAGCCAAGAGGGCTAAGAAATTTTTTCTGATTTTTTCCTCTGCTAGCATCCTCTTTCTCTAGAGTAGAATTTTTATTTCCCATCCTGTTCCCTCACCAGATATGGTTTTTCCTGATCCCCAGAGTTGTAGCTTATAGCTTAACTCTCAAATGGAGGTTCCTTACATCCTTCCCCTACCTGTTTCCTCCATTTCCAGCTGACTCCCCTCCCAGGCTACTAGCACTGTGGATTGGAAGTTTGCGAACTCACTTGGTTTCCCAGACATGTCTCAGGCACACTTGCATAACCTCCATGATGCTCTCTGATCCTCAAGGAAGTACTAAATCTCAAACCCTGAGATTGTGCTACCATTGGTCCATTTGTGAAGCTTCCTGGTCCCCACAGTACTTGTTTGGGCACTCTCCCTGCATTGCTGATCCTTCTACATCCACCTATGATCTGAGAGCTCACTGCTCCCTCCCCCACTCTTGGGCCACCACAACAAGGCAGAGGGACAAGTCTCCTCTAAGAAGGGGGTGATCCTATGAGCACCTCTGACAATGCCTGGAGCTCCATATTGGGTGCCAAATTGTTAGAAATAAAATTATAAAAATCCTGAGGTGCTGTAAGAAAATCAAACAGATGCCCAAAAGTGAGTGAGCAAGATAGACTCTACTTCTGCAGAATGGTGCATTTACAGAGGGGATCTGATGAGCAAGCAGAGTTAAACATCTGCCTTCTTATGTCTTTAACCTGATGCAATCCTTCACTTCACTATGATCTAAAGGTCCCTGGTTCGTTCCCGGGTTTCGGCACCACTTATCGCGTTCCCTCTGCCCGCAGAGAAGACGCGACACGTGGTTAGGTTGGGAGAGCTTTATTTGGTCGACCTTCTTCTTCTTCCTCTCTCTTCCCTTCTCCTTCCCGAACTCCCTCTCCCCGGAAATCCACCCACATATATACAGCTCACAGCACACTTGACCAATAGATTCATATGCACCAATGGGCTTCTGACTTTTCCCTAAATGCCACGCAAGCGCACTACAGCCAGCTTCTACTTCCTCAAAGAACTGGGTGGGGCCCTAGCCTCAGGCGCCATCTTGGCATGGCGGATCCTGCTCCCGACAGCTCAGGGTACAATCTGCATGATTGGTTAATGTAAAATTGGGGTGGGTATAGAAAAAAGCTATGGGTGTAATGGGACATCTGATAAAGAGTTTAAAATTGGATTATCTCTGACCACATGGTTCCCAGCCTAAGATGGCTTCCTTTTATATGTGAACCTTAACACTACATTCTGAAAATGGACCATCAGACTTCTTATTTCTCACATGTACACTCTGGATTCTAAATTTTTCTTCAAAGGTTGATCTTGGTTAATATAAGGACATCAGTATAATTATGATGGTATTCCTGGCTTCTTTGTATATTAGCTGTGTTCACACCCTCCAGTTATAAAAATCTCTTGAGTTGTAAAACTTAGGAGAGTACCTTACCAAGGTGATGTTTCCAAACTAAAGTTGTCTAAGCAGTAATTTCTTTTCACTTGTATAAAAACAATACATTTAGTTGTGGATCTATTTATGTCACTTAATGTTTTATGATTAGATATCACATTAAAACCTGTAATAAGAAAAGCCTGATTTCCTTGAAGTCTCACAATGCGGAAACCTGTATAAGGTGTGAGTATTGTGTTATTTGTCAAGAACTCCACCTTACCAGAGATAAGTCTCTGCCTCTCACCCTACTCCAGGTTAGGATGATTCCAAACTAGGCTAAACTTGAGCTCATTTAAGTCACATTTAAAGGACAGATTTTTTTTTATAAAGATTTTGTTATAAAGATCTTAAAATAACCAAAAATTTAGTGAAAAATTAATTTTTAAAGGTATGTAAGACTTCGAGGAAGTTTTAAAAGAAAGCAAGATGCATAGAGGGTCTCATGTGACTGAGCTGATAGATTTACAGATCTTTATGGAGGCAAAATACATCCATTGTATCTGACATAGAAGAGCCACACTGCCATTTGAAGGACCTGTCTTATATGTGTCTGCTTTGACTAAGTCTATTTCTGATCATTAACATTGTTTCCCAAATTTATGAGATTTAAGTTTATCCTTTGATTTCTGCTAGCACTGCTAATTCATGCAGACCTGTGAGTATTGTTACTGTTCATATGAATTCTAAATTTTACTTGAAAAGTTAAACTTTGTTAATGTGAGAACAGCTGTGTAATTGTGATACTAGACATTACTGACTTCTTTATAACTTAGATGCATTCAAGTTTTTTTTTAAGTATATAAGCATTTTGAAATGTAAAGCTTGGGAGAATAATTTACCAAGTTGGTGTTCTACAAATTAAAATTGTAGCAGTAGTCTCAATCAGATTTATATAGAAATACCAAATTTGGTTGGTATCTATTTATGTGACTTAATTTTTTGTAACTGGATAAAGATAATCTATTGTTACTAAGTTATATATAAAATTTTTATGTTGATTTTTACACTGGGATTGGAATTAAAATGTATTTTTGGAAGATAAAAAGGAGAACTTGATTCGTTCAAAGGTCGAGAATGTGGAGTATGAAAGAATTTTGCCACTTTTTCCACAAAAAGGAAATTAAACACTCTCTTAACCTTTCTGTTGAATTTTCAGATGTAATGTATTGTTAACTGATATTCTGATAGACTCAGGAAATAATATATAAGAACTTTGTAGAAAGCTATTTTAAGAGGGGGCAAAGATTAAATTCAGAAATAAAACTTTTTTTTTTTTTTTTTAAGATTTGTCAAGAGGCCAGCCTCATCTGAGTTAAGGCTCTGCCTCTCATCCTTCTCCATGTTAGGATGGCTCTAAATTAGGCTAGAACTAAACTTATTTAAAGTTGTGTTCAAAAGATAGACATTTTTTTGGTTGTAAACATTATTGTGATTTCAACTTAAACATGGGTTATAACACAAAACTTAAGTCAGGTTTGTGTTGGAAACATCAGGGGTTCTGGACACCCCATGACTGAAATAAGCACTCAGAGATTTATCGGCTCTGTCAGCAAGGCAAGAATTTTACTTCTACATGCAGAAAGATGCACAGCAATCAAAACAGAGCAGGGGCTGGAGTGGTGGCTCAATGGTTATGGTGCTTGCCCAGCACGTACAAGTATGAGAGTTCAAATCCCAGCAACATGTATACAACAAAGTGTTGGGGTAATGAAAGCTACATGAAAAACTAAATAAAAAATTGATTCTCTTTCTCTCTCTCTCTCTCTCACTGTCCCTCTCTCTTAAAAAAAAAACGGAGAGCAGGCAAACAGGTGGACAGTCTGCCTTGCTCTTTATCCCTAATGTGGGGGGATACATGGCTGTTGTTCATTGGTCAAGGCTGACCACACAATCTTTGGCACTAAAAGCTACTTGGTTATTATTCGTTAGTCATGGCTGACTATGCATTTACTGAGGAAGTGAAATCAAGGAAGTACAAATTTAGAACATAGAACAATAGCTAAGGCAAGCCCAATGGTGTTCAGGAAGCTGAAGAGTTAAAGATTTAAAGTGGAGTTTCTTTGATTTGATATAAAAGACTCATTTACCCCTCAACTGTAAGAGGTATTTATCTTTCTAAAGGAGTTTTAAAAGAAAGTAAAACTTGTATGTAATTTGAGTTAATAAATATATGGATCTTTGTAGATGCTAAATAGATATCAAAATAGTTTAGTGTTCATTTTGTGTTTTCCTTATACAACTTTCTAACTGTTGCCTTTTAGTGTTTTGCAGAAGTACTACTGAGCAATCTGAATTAATTTGAGACAATAACCATCACCTACAGGATAGATAGAATACAAGAATGCTGACTTCCAATCCTAGTACTGACCACAGTTAAATGAAAGGGGTAACTCAAAATTATAGATATTAAATTATAACCTGATACTCCCACTTTAAAATTTGTGAAACTGACCTGCTTGATGTTTAAAACTAAAAATTTGGAGACCAAAGTCAAAGAAGTAAAAGGGCCAAGGAAAAAGCCAGTATTTTGGCCCTTTTCCTCTATGCTCAGCCAGGGTCCAAAGAATTTGAGGGCTCTGTAAAAGCCCTGCAACTCTTATGAGTCACTTGACCTCCTCATCACAGGACTCAAGAGGACCCTGGAGAACAGGAAGGCTACCAGTGCACATTCTGCAAAAGGAGAATCATTGGAGAGGGAAATGTCCCTGGTGCTTCAAAAGGCAGCCATGTATGGTCAGCAAGACCCTGACCCATCTTGGTACATGAAATAACTGGTAAGGGAAGGCTAAAGGAGCCACGTCTTATAAGTTGCTAAGAGTGATCTCATGAGAACTCTCAGCTGACTCTTAACGGTAGATAGGAACAAGGTCAATTTTGACCAACTTGGTGTTAAATACCTGGGAGGAGAGTATAACCAAGCACAGTCCTACATGGACATTAAGCATACACAATGTTCTTTCAGTAAAAATTGAGATGTACACTCGTGTAAGCCCTACCAAAAGTAAATAAAGCTATAAAGGAAGGGTTCTTATGAGAGAGTACCCAATAATAACTATCACAAAGGACTCTAGAGTCACTAGTTTATCCTGAGTCAGTTTGAGTCGAATCTCATAGACCTACAAATCTTCCTGATCTCCTATATAGATAAACTTAATCTTTTTTTCACTGATAAGATTATAAGTTACTGTCATTATGGTTTTCATAGACTGGCTGAAATCCTAATTGCTTTTGTGCTAATTATTTTTTAAAAAGTAATGCTTTGCTGCCTTGTTTATTTCATCTTAGCATTATCCCTGCCTTGTGTATACCTTGTCCAATCTCCTGCCATGGACCTCTGGACTACCTTGCTACTGAACACCCTTAACTGTCTATGCCCCACCTAATAGAGAAAAAAGACTTTGGGTCACTACCCCCAACTTCTCCCTTTCTCAGCAGGAGGCAACTTGGAGATATCATCATCCATTTTCCATTGGAACGGAATGTAGAAATTGACAGTGGGGAAGTGTTACAGTGGTCCACTTTATGTTTTGAATATAGCCCTTGCTGCTCTGTCACTGTTACTCACTGTGTGTATGTGTATGTGTGCGCACGCACATGCTTAACCACTTAACATCTCCAACCCTTTTCTTATTTATTTTTTATTTTGAGACAGGATCTCGCTAAGTTGCTTTGGGCCTCGTGAAGTTGCTGAGGCTGGCTCTGAAGTCACGATCCTCTTGCCTTGGTCTCCTGAATTGCTGTGAATACAGGCATTTACTACTGCACCCAGCACTGCTACTTATTTTTAAGAGATATGCATCTTTCTCTTCTTCTTCCTCTCCCTCATATTCTCTCTCCATCTCTAATCTTGGGGAAAGCAGGATTACCTTTATTCCATGTCCTAGGAAAAGTTATCTGTTCTTGAGCACACATTCAACCCAGGAACAAAATAATTCAGACTTTGGGGATGGCAATGGTAGATCTCAGAAATGACTATCTCCCAAACTAACAAGTGGATTACAGAGAACACATAGAATGTATCCTTTGATTACCTCTTTAAAACCCCTTGGTCCTCTGATGCCCAGAATCACAGCCTCTGGGACAGGAGTCCCCTGTATTTTCTCTTTGCTGGTAATGCAATACAACTTCTTTTTCCTTCCCCTCAAAACTATGTCCTCACTCTGGATTGGCATTGGAGACAAGTACCGAGCTTTTACTACCAAATTGAGACCCGGATCTATCAGCAAGACCCGTCATGCTTGTGCCTTTAGTTAAATGTACAAAACCTCCAGTGTATGTTTGTAACAGATCAACTAGAACAAAAACATAATAAGGTGCTGTAATCTCAGCAATTTGGGAGGATGAGGTAGAAGGATCACAAGTTTGAGGCCAGCCTCAGCAACTTAACAAGATCCTGTCTCAGAATTTAAAAAATAAAAGATTGGTAATGCACCTCTGGTAACCATTGCCCACCCGTAGTTCAACCCCCAGTACCACCACCACCACCAAGAACAACAAAATAATCAATTTAAGTGTCACCAAATTCAAAGACTTACACAATGCATCCACAGAGGTTTTATGGCTGCATTACTTGGCCAAAAAGAAATATTCTGAACCCCAAATATCAAATGATTGTTATGGAATTTGAATTTTCAAGAAGTTTACCTGAGAATCTGTACATTTCTTTCTAGAAAAATCATATAGATAATCAGAGGACTTAACCCTGAGGGTGTCACTTGTCTTCTCTTTTTAGAGAGGTAAAGGACCCATACTCTGATTTGGGGGCATGTATACCATAGCTGTCCTTAAATCTTTGTGCTTTGCTTTTGAAGTGTCCTGGAATTCTTTTTAGTAGTGATTTGAAAATCCCACCCTGGCTGAGTTGAGGTCCCATTCTCCTTTTGAGGAAACTCCTTTGATGCCTGCCGGGTGACACTAAGACTAAAGGCTTCAGTTGAATGCTGGCTGTTGTTGGGGAGCTGCCCTAGGCTTCTTGTCCCATGGGTATTTCCAAAGGACTGCTAACTTCATCAAAGCATGTAAGCTAGGAAAACAATAGAGACTGGTAGCCTGAAAGAAAAAGCTTAAAACATCTTGGATCCTAATGATGTATGTGACAAGCCATTATCTTTGTAGTGTCCAATTGTTTGGAAGCAAGTCACCGGACCAGCTCCTACTCAAAAGAAAGGGATTACATAAAGGCACAAACACCTGAAAGTAAGGAGTCAGCCTTACCTATGCCCTCTGGGTGCTAATGATCCAAGTTCATTGCACAGGCAAAATTTGTTCTCTGTTCCCAAGGTCACAACAGGTCTCATTCCATTATAGCATCAGCTCAAAGTCCTAAATATCAATCTCTATCTCAGATGCAGACTACGAATTAGGCTTCTTCTTCTTCTTCTTTTTTTTTAATAAAGAGAGAGGGACAGTGAGAGAGACAGAGAAACAACTTTATTTAGTTTTTCACATGGCCTTAGTTGCTCCAACACTCAGTTGTGTACATGGTGCTGGGGTTTGAACCCAGGTCCTCGTGCTTGCCAGGCAAGCACCAAAACCGATAAGCCACTGGTCCAGCCCCTGAATTAGGCTTCTTGCATGGAGTTCTTTCTTCATTCAGCTCATTGGGTATATTTCCTTTAGACCTGCTGATCCATGGAATGAGAGACATAAGTTATTGGCCCTCTCTACTGAACACAATGGTGGAACAGAGAAATGAATAATAAATATAGACATGACATACCTACTCAAAAAAGGGCTGGGAATGATGGAGTAATCCTGTAAACCCAGGGTTGTGAGAGTGGGAGGGACAAAGGACAACACAATTGTAAATGTTGTTGGTCAGGTCTTAAAAGTTCCTTATTAATGTTCAAGGCCTGTAATACTTCATTATCTCAGAGAGAGGAGGATCTTTATTTTATTTATTTTTTGGCTGTACTGGAGATTGAGCATAGGGGCATTAGTTGTACCACTGAGCTACACCTCCAGCAGTTTTTTTTATTTTATTCTAAGACAGTGTCTAAGTCGCTTAGATTGTCCTTGAACTCACAGTCCTGCTTTAGCCTCCTAAGTTTCTGGGATTACAGGCATGCAACACCACATCCAGCTAGAGGAGGATTGTAAAACTATCATGATCACAAAAAGAAACTTGTAAGTATAAGAAGAAGAAAAGCTATTGCTTAATGTCATGGAACATTTAGTCAGTACTTAAAAATATCCCAATTTCTCTCATAAATAACTTCCTATAATATGCTTGTTTAAATCAATTGGGTATTAAACCCAGGGTGTCATACATGCTAAGCAAGTGTTCTACCACTGATTACATGGTCAATCATTTTTACTTTATTTTGAGACAGGGTCTTGCTAAGTTGCTCAGGCTAGCCTTGAACTTGTGATCCTACTGCTTCAGCCTCCTGGTAACTAGGATTACTTAAGTCAGGATTTTGAAACATGATTTATACTTTACAGTAAAATTGGTACTGTAATTTATGACTTTTTAACATTTGCTTTTCAGCCTTGTGAATTTTGTTGATTATATCCTTTGGTGTTACACACTATCTTTTTCTGTTGTCTGTATGCCTGTCTTTCTTTCTTTCTTTCTTTCTTTCTTTCTTTCTCTTTCTTTCTTTCTTTTTAAAGAGAGAAGGACAGTGAGAGAGAGAGAGAGAGAATCAACTTTTATTAAGTTTTTCACATGGCTTTCATTGCTCCAACACTTAGCTGTGTACGTGGGAGCTGGGGTTTGAACCTGTGTACTTGCGCATGCCAGGCAAGTGCCATAACCACTGAGCCACCGCTCCAGCCCTGTATACCCTTATAAATAGGTAGATAATATGTGTGGTTAGATTCAGGCTCAAGATTTTTGCAGGAAAACTTCCTGCTATTGTCCATTGCATCATACTTGCATGCGTAAATACTCTTTTATTTTTTTGGTATTAAAATTGATAAATTTAGGTTGTCTTAGCAAGATTCATATTTTATAAAGTTCCTCACCATGGACTGAATGTTTGTATAACCCCCAAATTCTTATGCTGAAATCTGAGTCCTCAGTGTGATGGTATTTGAAGGAGGGGGTGTATTATGGTTTGCGTAGGAGGGGTTCTCCAAAAGCTCCCACATTAATACAGGAATGTTTGTTCAGAGGCAAAATGATTGGATTGTGCAAGCTGTAATCTAATCAGTGCATCCTAGCTTGAATGGGTTACTTGGGTGGTAACTGGAGGCAGGTGGGGCATATAGCTGGAGGAGGTAGGTCACCGGGACAAGTACTGGATCAAAACATTTTCCAGGTGGCCCCTTCTCTTTCTGTTTTCTGGCTGCCATGAGGTGGGCAGTTTTCCTGTGCCATGCACTTCCGCTGTGATGGTCTGCTTCACCTTGGGCCCAGAGCAATGGACTGGTTTGACCATGGACTAAACCTCTGAAACAGAGAGCCAAAATAAACTTTACCTCCTCTAAGTTCTTTTATCAGGTACTTTGGACACAGCCACAAAAAACTGACCAATCCAGGAGGCCTTTGGAGGTTAGGCCACAAATCGGGGGCAGTGGGTAATGATGGGATTAGTGCTCTTATCTCTGCCTTGTGAGAACCTAATAAGCAATCAGGAAGAGGACTCTTACCCAAAACTAAAACTGTCGCAACCCCAATTTTGGACTTTCTTACTTTCAGAACCATGAGAAATGAATGCTCATTGTTAAAACTACCCAGTTTTCAATGATTATTTTTATGGCAGCCTGAACAGAGTAGGATGTTTCCCCAATAGTTTCTTGCCTAATGTTTTTAGCAGGCATTAGTAGCTTAAACTCACTATTTCATTGGGAATTGCAAAATAGTGACAATTTGAAGAAAGATATTGCTGTGGTGTGAATACTGTTTGTCTGCTCCAAAACTCATGATGAAATACGGTTGTCATTGTGGGGCCTTTGAGAGATGATGAGGTTGTTAGGAGGCACGATGCCTTTCTCCAGGCATGAGTTCTCACTCTTGCATGACTGGATTAGTTCCTGTGCAAATGGTTGTTATAAAGTGAAGCTGCCCCTTCTGGTTTCTTTTCCTCTATCCAATACATGCTCTTCTTTCTATTTCACATAATGAGTAGAAGAAGCATGAGGTCCTTATAAGATGCAACACCTGATCTTGGACTTCCTAGTCTCCAAACCCATGAGCTGAAATTAATCTATTTTCTTTAGAAAGTATTCCATCTTGGGTATTCTGTTATAGCAACAAAAAGCTTACTGAGATATACATTCTTATATTAGCTATTTGGTTATGCTGAAATAACAGTTTACATGGAAGGTAAGATAAATGCTTGATTTTTAGAATAACAAGCTGGAGTCCCAGCATAAACACTAGGATGTGATGAAGTTATTTAAAAAGTACTATTCTTAACTCATGAGTGTTTTACCCATTTGATGTAGCTCAATCTACCACCATCATTAATTATTCTAATTTAATGAATAGATTCTTAATTGTCCCCAGTAGCCCCTTCAAGTTAGTCCCCCTGACCTTCTGACTCTGATTTAGGCTGGTGCCAATCCATCACTACAGGAGTCCAGCAGAGCAGAGGTGAGTAGTGAGATCCATCTATTCAGACTCTCTATTCTAGCTAGACTATCATGCTATGACTCAGGTTATGACTTCAGTAACCTAGATCTGTGTCCTGCCAATTGCCTGAATTCCAGCTTTCTCAGCAATTATGTGAGCTACCTTTTATATTTCCAATGAATTTGTTTTGTATTTGATCCAGACTGATCAAAGAGGAAATAGTAGAAATGGGGAGATCAGTTAATAAGACAGAATAAAAAGGGTAGTTCAGAAAAATGACTTCAATGTAACATTTTATATAAATTAAAACACAAAATACTACCATATTTTGCTTGCTAAAATATATTTTGAGGGAGTGGACAGAATCTAGTTGCAGGTAGAAGATAAAGAAGACTAGCTATGGAAGGAGGCAAAAGCAACTCATGCAGGATCCATTTAGTCTTTTTTTTTTGTACAGGAATTCCTCTGGAGGAGAAGGAAAATATTAACCAAATCATTTTTATCATGGCCCTTTGGTACATAGAGGAATATCAGATAATAGAAAGAGGTTTTATCTATTGAAGGAACTTACAACGTAAACCTAGCTTAGGGATTATATTTATGGTGAATGAACCCAGAAATGAGGAAGCATGGTTCCATAGATAAAAAAAATATGGATATAAAATGAAGTCTATTAGGTAACCTAAGACCCTCATTAGAGATTTCAACTACAATTGTGGGTGAGAAGGTATATTAGTTTGCTAGGGCTGCCATAACAAAATAACACACATTGGGTGGCTTAAACAACAGGAATTTATTTTCTAATGGATCTGGAGGATCAAAGTCCAAGATCAAGGTCATGTTGGGATCCATTTCTCAGAAGCCTCTCTCGTTTGCTTGTAGCTATCTTCTCCCTGTTCACCCACATGGTCATTCCCAGGTCGGTATTTACTGTCTATTCTCCTCTTTGTTGGGATACCAGTCATATTTAGGTTCACCCGTTGGAACTATTTTTAACTACCTCTTGAAAAAGGCCATATCTCCAAGTATAGTCACATTTTGAGTTACTGGAGATCAGGACTTTAATGTATGAATTATAAAGGGACACAATTTAGCCTGTAAGAGAGGGTGTTTGAAGCAGGAAGAAACTGAAGAGTCATGTGAGAATTCTTAGATTTCTCTCTGCTTTGCCTGAGCCTTTTGATGAACCATCTCTTTGAAATTGTTATTAAGGCTTAATGCTGGGCAAAATTTCTTCCTTTCTTTCTTTCTTTCTTTCTTTCTTTCTTTCTTTCTTTCTTTCTTTCTTTCTTTCTTTTAAGAAAGAAAGAGGGGACAGAGAGAAGCAATCTTTATTTAGCTTTTCATGTGACTTTCATTCCTCAGACACTTTGTTGTGTACGTGGTGCCGGGGTTTGAACTTGCCTCCTTGCGCTTGCCAGGCAAGTGCCATAACTACTGAGCCACTGTTCCAGCCACTGGGCAAATTTTCTGATTCATGTGACTCTGACTCTTGGTAACAGGATACAGCTAAAGATGTATCTGTTTCTGTTAGTTTTTCAGAAAAAATAGACTGGAAGAAAATATGAACTAAGAATATATCAGTCTGTATTTCTGCCATATCAGTCTTTACAATTTTCTTTCATTTTAAGTTTCTCAAAACACAAATAAGACCCCAAGGCTGAGGCTTGAACCCCAAGTTCAAAGCCAGCCTGAGCATTTTAGTGAGGCCCTAAGCAACTTATGAGACTCCATTTCAAAAATAAAAAGGGCTTTGGAAGGCCTCAATGATTCAATCCCTGCTACCAAAACCAAAAACAAAACAAGTAAACAAAAGGACCCAACCAATCGACCAAACAAAACAAATTAGAGAGGAGGAGAATGGAATTTTATGCTTGAAGCAAGTTAGGAACTTGAGATAGACACAGGCAAGGAGGGCATTCAAAGATGCAGGCAGAGAAGATGCCTCTAGAGGGACACAAGTCCTCTTTAGGGAGTGCCACAGAACCCTAAACTCATCAACAGTAGCTCAAGCTTGCCTAACAGTTTTGGTTACAATTGTGCCAAGTTTTGCCTTCAATTACCACCTGTCTCAAAATATATAAACCCACACGTACAAAAGATAAGTGCAGAAATTTTTTTCTGGCGCTAACTTCTGGCTGTATTCAACGTTTGGGAGCTGTTAAAAATATTGCCAGGCTACCTAGACTCCGGATATACAGGTTGGAGAGGAAATGATTTGTAAAAGTAATGAGCTACTTGTGATTATTTAATTGTGCTTTTAAAAAAGATCGGCATTAACGTTGAAAACACGAAACTGTCATTGTCCACAGAAATGGCAGGTGTCAAATGATAGTTTTTTTAATGCGCTCTCATTTAGCCCTGGACAAGCAGCACCTCTCCGATGTTCTCCTGATGTTAAAATTGTTTCTCTAGTGCATCTAGGAGGTATCTCGGGCCGATTCCGGATGAAATCCCCGGTGAAGGAGAGAATCTGCAGCCTACTGAAGGGATACCCTTGCGTTGTTCTTGCTTTATTTAGGTATTTTTATTTCTGTAGAGCCGGGAAGGTGTAGGGACTCAAATAAGGTCATGGCCAGGAACTGCACCGTGAGAATAAAACCGATTAGAGAGAACGGCGCAGTTCCGAGTTCTCAAGGTCGAGACCTACAGTTCAGGACTCCAAAGCCGGAGCGAGCGGAGAACAGGGCACTAGGAGCCCGAGGCCCGGGAGGCGGGGCTGGAAGTGCACCAGTGCGCAGACTCCACGGCCGCGCGCAGGCGCACAATGAGGGAGCGCGCCGGGGGTGGGGCTGGGGGCGGGGCTGGGGCGGTGCCGCGTGGCGGGAGCAAACCGGGCCCTGGGGCTTGGGGCTAGGGCCGCGCTGTGGCCTGTCTTCTCCTAGAATAGCCGAGAGGCACAATGGCTCTGCAGGGTGTCAGGGTCGTGGAGCTGGCCGGCCTAGCCCCCGGCCCGTTCTGCGGTATGGTCTTAGCGGACTTCGGAGCGCAGGTGCTGCGCGTGGACCGGGTCGGCTCCCCCGGCGATGTGAGCCTCTTGGCCCGGGGAAAGCGCTCGCTGGCGCTGGACCTGAAGCGGCCGCAGGGAGCGGCGGTGCTGAGGCGTCTGTGCTCGCGCGCGGACGTGCTGCTGGAGCCCTTCCGGCGCGGTGAGCCCCGGCCCTGTCCGAGCTACCCTCGGTAGCTGGTGCGAGAGCTTCCAGCACCACGAGCCCCGCTGCATCTCTGCCGTTTGGACCCTGGAAACCTCCTGTGTCCCACACTTTCTGTGACCTTCAGTCCATTTGGTCTTGTTGATCATTCGCTTGAGATGGTCTTCCAAAGCTTGAATTCTGAGATATCACTAGGGCCCTTGTTTCTTCTTTTGCTTCTGACTCCTTCCTGGTTCACCACCCCATAACCCGTTTGTATCTGCCAATCTTAATTATTTGAGAATCTATCCGAAGCCATGCATTCTGTTTCCGGAAAAGTGCATAGAGGTGGATGGTATTCAGTTGCTGCTTTGGGGATGGAGTACGCTCTAAAGCTATCCACAAACGAAGCCAATGCGCCCTGCCTTAGTTGCTGGTGTTCCTAAATTCCAGCTGCAGCTCATTCCTTTGCTTTGTGCGCTACTCACTGAAACCACTGTATCCTTTCCTATTGCTTTCTCCTTTATAGACAAATGCTGCCCAAATCTGTATCTATACCCCCACTCTTTTGGAGCAGCAGACTGCCGGCATACCTGGATTTGTACCCCTCTCTCTCTCTCTCTCTCTCTCTTTCTCGGCTATCCCTCTTGTATTGCAACTGGCTCAAAACCCAAACAGAGCCTTTCTCCTTTCTGTTCAAAACGGAATCTCCTCCTTACGAATAAATTATCTAAATGAATGCAACCGGTATCCACCTAGTTGCCTGAATCAGAAACCTGTATTTCATCCTTGAATCTAATCTTCCTTTCATCACGACTGCTTTCACTGATTATTAATCCAGTCGTTTTTCTTCCTTACCAGGGCCTGGATTCTTTCTCCCTATACCTGCTGCAACTCCTTGGCTGGTATAAGACAGTCCCTTAAAAATTGAGCTCTGTGCATTCCCAGACATAAACCAGAGTAACCTTGCCCAACCAAGTACAGGTCCAAAGCATTGCTGGTAGGAAGTCAGTAAATGTTCAGCAAGTTAACTTGAAAGTCTACTGAGGCACTAGGCATATTTAAATGTAACTCATTTAGCCCTCACAGCTATACTTGAGGATTGTAACAACAATATTTAGGATTAAATCATGATTTAATGATGCCCTATTTGAAGATGAGGGTGGGTCAAAGTGATTTGTCCCATTTCTTGTAATTAGCAGGAAGGTGGAGCTGTGGATAGACGTGTAGCTTCCAGATGAGGGTTTGTGGCTGGTATTTATTTAGGTTGATGACTTTACTTTTTTTTTTTTTTTGAATCATAGTTTTAGGAAGATGACTCCTAAACAGTGAGTTTATCATATAATCTTAATTTTTTAATCCCAGGAATTTTAAGGTGTTGGTTTACCTGGATTTTGTGCAATAAACATCATACTTGATAACTTAGAAGCTCTCAGGTGCTATTGTAACTAATCTTTGTTTTCATGGATGTTCATGAGCTTTATTTGTGAGGGTATGTAGGGGACTGTGGAATAGCATGCTGTGAATCCTGCAGGAGGAGCTCCTGAGCTGATAGGGCAGAAGAGAGAGAGTAGAGAGGAGGGGAGGGGGAGGGAGAGAGAAATGATGAGAAGAATAGGATATGCCTAGAATGAAATATGGAAGTGCCAGAAGAAATAACATCCTGGAACAGAAGCCACATGTTCTAGAAGTAAGGGCCTTACTCTTCAGGTCCTTTTCTATTGGAAACATACTGTAAGCTCTAAACCTAAATAACAACTGGACAGAGATTCTCTGGTATTTGGGAGCATTGCAGGAAGAGCAGGTGTGGCACAATAAACTATGAGCATATTCAAAGAGGCTGAGGCAAGGAGAAGATTTTAAAGGTGAAATGAGGAAGATTGCATAAAATATTTTGAAACTTAATTGTTGGCTTCCAGGATTAATGACCAGGGTGGTGGTGGTCTGAAATTAAACTAGATATTTGAGCAGATGTTTTCAGGGAAATTTTATTTGTATAATCTTGTAGTGGTCTTTGTGCCAGGTTGTGGTTCTTAACTGAATCTTCTGTGAATACATCTTATTATCAGGTGTATATGAATGAGATCCCTTCCTTCTTAACTTCCCAGCAGTATTTATTTTTGGTTAAGGTTGACAAAAGTGACTTCATTTTGATTCTGACAACTTTCACAAAATCCCCAACATATATTACTAGTTTTCCTTGCAGGAGTATAGTTTTATTGCCTCAGAGAAGGAATTATCCCCTTCCTCAATTCATGATGCCTTTAAAAAAAATTTTTTTTGTTACTTTTCTTTTAAGGTGTCATGGAGAAACTCCAACTTGGGCCAGAGATTTTGCTACAGGAGAATCCAAAGCTCATCTATGCTAGGCTAAGTGGATTTGGCCAATCAGGTTCATTCTCCAAGAAAGCTGGCCATGACATCAACTATTTGGCTTTGTCAGGTATGTTGAAAATAATCTTTTTCTATATTTAAATTTGTTCCCAATCAAGATCTGCAGCTACATTGGTTAACAAGAATTTTTTTTAAAGAGAGGAACAGTGAGAGAGAAAGAGAGAATCAATTTTATTTAGTTTTTCATGTGGCTTTCATTGCTCCAACATTTCATTGTGTATGTGGAGCTGGGGTTCGAACCTGTGACCTCGCTCATGCCAGGCAAGCTCCGTAGCCATAACCGCTGAGCCACTGCTCCAGTCCCAAGAATTTTTTTTAAAGTAAAAATGTAAATGCTTATCAGAATCAAGAAGGAGAGCATGATTGTTTAAAGTAAGTGGGTTTGGAGTCATAGAACAATAATTCTGAAGCTTTTTTCCACCACCCCCCAAATCTTTTTTCTTTTTTGAAAGAGAGAGAAAGACAGAATCAATTTTATTTAGTTTTCCATGGACTTGCGTTGCTCACACACTTCATTGTGTACGTGGTGCTGGGGTTTGAACCGGCGTACTCGAGTATGCAAGGCAAGCGCTATAACCGCTGAGCCACCGCTCCAGCCCCCACCTGCAAATCTTAACACATTTGAGGAATAACATATTCTCACTAGTATTATTGTTGTAGAATCATTTCTCAGACAGGCCCTTACTAGGAAGTAAGAGACTTGGTGGTAGTGATGATGGTCGCTCTACAGGTTGAAAACAGTGGTACAGTTTGACTGTGGCACTCCTTCACTGGGAATCATTGACTGAGTCCTGGTTTCAGACTTCTGTGAACACTAAGAAAAGCCCATGGTTTTCAGGTCCTAATATCACTTTATTAGAATTTTTGCCTGTGAGAACATAACTTAGAATAGCCTAATTCTAGATTTCTAATGTGACTATTCATAATTTTACAATTGGCTGTTCATATCTTTTTAAAATTAATTCCTGGGGGTTAGAGTGGTTACAGCACTTGTCTGGCATGCGCAAGTACACAAGTTCAAACGCCAGCACCATGAATGTTGGAGCAGTGAGTGAAAGCCACATGAAAAACTTAATAAAAATTGATTCTCTCTATCTCTGTCTCTCTCTCTTGCTCGCTGTCCCTCTCTCTCTAAAAAAAAAAAGTAATCTCTTTTCCTTTTCTTGAGTTCAATTATTTTCTTGCATCTCTTTGTAATAAGAGTAAAAGTGGGGGCTGGAGTGGTGGCTCAGAGGTTACTGCACTTGCCTGGCATGCGCAAGTACACGAGTTCAAACCCCAGCACCACGTACACAACGAAGTGTCAGAGCAATGAATGCCACATGAAAAACTAAATAAAAGTTGTTTCTCTCAATAAAAAAAAAGAGTAAAAGTGGATTATACTCTTTTCAACCCACAACACAAATTGAGAATAATCACTGTTTTTCCCCAAAATCCAGCAAGTAAAAACTTAATAAATTTTGGAAATGTCAGTTGTGATAAAGTTTTAGAGAGGAAAAAACCAACAAAGCAACAGCCTGTCTTGAGCAAAAACTTGTCTGTATGAGTAGGCTGCATGGGTGTAGATTTGGAAAAGACTTAGGTGTTAGTTTTCACTCAGGTCAGTGACTAGAGATTAGTTTTTCCTCTAAGATGTTCACGTATATAAAAGAAGGTTAAATTTGTTTTTAATGACATAGGTGTTCTGTCAAAAATTGGCAGAAGTGGTGAGAATCCATATGCCCCTCTGAATCTCCTGGCTGATTTTGGTGGTGGTGGCCTCATGTGCGCAGTGGGCATTCTGATGGCTCTGTATGAACGCACGCGCTCTGGCAGAGGTCAGGTTGTTGATGCAAACATGGTAAGTGTAATTGGGTGGGGGGATGACAGGCCTGCCACTTGTCCTGTGTGTGCTATATGGCTACCTCACATCTTTCTGTGAACAAGAGGTAAGTGAGGCTTATGTTTGAATCCAGGTCACCAAGAATATCCTTTTCTTTACAATGCCTCACAGCCTCCATACGTGTCAGAATGTCAGAATTTAATCATCTTTGGAGTTACTTCTCTAAGTTGGTTGTGACTGGCCTGATTCCTGTGTTGTGTTTCAACAATTTTCCCCAAGTTATTTTTTGCGCTTAAAAAATACCTGTCAAACAATCCTCTTTCAGAACTGAGTTCAAGAAATGTCCCTGTAGGTAGAGAAGACTTTCATGGGTGCTAAAGTTAAATGGGGCTTTCTTCCTGGACCTTCTGGCTGGATTTGGCAGGGGAGGATCCCATATTATAACTCTTAGGTCTGTATTGTCATACATTCAGCACCTGCCCCAGGCTCTGCTGGACACTTTCTCTGTATGATTCCTCTGATCTTCGAAACAGCAACTTCATTTGGAAGCAGTTGTCTTCCCTTATCTGCAGGGGATATGTTCCAGTGAGGGTGTGAAACTGCAGATATATCAAACCTTTATATATAATGTATTTTTTCTTGTACTACATACATGTACCTGTGATAAAGTTAATTTATAAAATTAGGTACTATAAGTGATTAACAATAATAACTAATGATAAATAGAACAATTATAACAATACATAAAACATGAATTATTTGAAACTTATAAATTCTTTATTTCTCGAAATTTCTAGTTAATATTTTGAGATTTCCCTTGACAACTAGTAACTGAAATGGTGGGAAGTAAAAACTCAGAAAGTAGGGATGACTGTACATTGTTATGAAGCATAGGCATTTTCCCAGGGTCTCACAGCTCTGTGGCTCTGGGAGGGGTTACTTAACCTGTCTGTCCTCAGTTTCTTTTGTTTTGTGGAGATAATAATGTATCTGCTTTGCAGCATGATTAGAGAACTAAATGAATTCATTCATTGTTCAGTGTGTAAATAGTGCCTGGCACAGAGCAGGTAAACTGTTATCGTGAGTCTTGTTTTCTAACAGAAAAGAAATACAGTGTTGATCATTTCCCTTCTGAAGTACCTCTCCTATCTATGTGGAATACATGAGGTTAGGGATTCGAAACAGACTTCAGATTCATGTGGGAATAATAGGAGCCAGGTGAGACAGTTCGCCTCGGGAAGGGACAGAACACCGACACATGAGTGAGAGGGCAGAAGACAAGCAGGGGCTGAGGAGGGCCAAGTGGTTGTGTTGTCATGGAAACCAAGGCAGGAGAAAATGCCCTAAGAATAAAGGCCAGAGGGTCAGTTCCAGTGGACACGCAAGGGATTAAAGACTGAACGGTGTAGATTGGTTTGGATCACTGGCAACCTTTGCAAAGCGCACCTCCTCCTGGAATCTCATCTTCTTCTCGTAGGCAAACACACCCAGTCCTGTCATGTGTTGTTTCTTGTGACTGTCATGGGGCACAGTCACATTGTCCTGTGTGTCCTTCTCCAAAATGTATTTTGGAAGGATGAGTGTGGGCTCTATCTTTTGTTCCTGCTGCTGGCCCAGCTGTAGTGCAGTTGCAGCACCTCCAGCTCCACATTCATGCCACTAGGTGCAGGGCTGGTGCTTACACAGGGCTCCCCTCCCTCTAGCCACCAGACTTCCTCAGGGGAATTGGCTCACTCTCATTTGCTGTTGAAAACTTTTAAGCCTCCAGAGTTTAAAGTTCCAGCTTTCAATTGCTTCCCTCTGCTGCCCCCTGTGGGCAAAGGCCATGGGGTCTAAAAGGAATCAATTAAAAACAATCATGGGGCTTTGGGAGTTTTAAGGAGAATTTAAGGCTAAATACTTATCTAGTAATAGTTGGATAATTTATTAAACATATAAATTGATTATTAATAATCAATCTATGTGATTAATGCGTTTATCTAATCAGAATTATCTAATGATTGAAGGTAGTAGGTTATATTGTTTGTGAAAGCATAAACCTTTAGGGCTCCTGCTGGCATTAGGACATTGTGAGTGCTGGCTAATTGCTGAAGGCCAGAAGGATCAGTAAATCACATCCATCACTTCTTTATTGCTGGGAGCTCGGGTGGCACAGTTATAGAAGCTGATTAGGGCAAGGCAGATACATTCTTCTTATTGGCCAATATTTTCAGTATTTTAGCAGTAGAATCCTTGGCCCGTGTCTGCCTGGAATGATTTAGAGTCTGTTTCTTCATTATTCTATTGCTTTAGGGAGCTGTAGAGTTAAGATAACTGGACTGTGGGGACCTCTTTGCTGCACTACCCCACTCAAGGAAGTGCCCTGACTTGGGCCCCTGTCAGTTGCATGTATGTTGGCCTACATCCTGAGAATGGGATTAAACGTTAGTGGGAAAATGACACTGCAGTTTCCTTGCAGTGGACCCTCATCTGGACAGTAGGCATGGCATGAAGGTGAGGGGCAAGAAAAGCCCCATACTAGGGTAACGATCAACAGGCCTTGAAATCAGAGCAGGATAGTTAACGCCTTGACTCTTGTCCTGTGACCTCCTATGATGAAGCAGAGCAGAAATGCTTTTTTAAAAAAATCAAGGTTGATTCAGTACAGAATCTTAAAACTTTTCATTCTTTAGCATGAATATAAAAATCAGATAGTATTAAAAACTCTGTCAAAACCATCTATAGTGCTGTGTGACAGCCCGACTTGCTTTGAGTTCACTTCTTGTCCCATTGGCTCTTTGGCTCTGACAACAGCAAGGTCTCAGAATAAAGCAGGTATATCTTACAGAAGATACCAATTTTCTAGGATTTGAATGAACAAGCTTGAATTAAGACTTATGTAGAACAATATTTCAATGGCAAGGTCAAATTTATGCAAAATTGGAAGAAGATTATTTGTTTTAAGGTTTAGTAATGATTGAGTTGAGGCTCTGACATGTCATAATTTGTTATAGGACACATGTAAATATGTACTTCACGTAAGACATGAACATAAATATATTTAAAACAGTGCACATATTTACATGTATGTGTGTATATTGTGCATGTACATATAAATATGTGATTGTGAAGGTTTGTGTAACTCAGTCTAAAAAAACAAGTGTCACCCATATAGGCCACTTACAGTCAACTTTGCATAACAACACTTCAGTCACTGATGGACTGCACGTGTGACAGGGGTCCATAAGATTACACAGCTACCTTAGTTGGTGTAAGTACACTGTGTGGTGTTCACCTTCACACTATGACAAAGCTTTCGAACTGTATTTCCTAGAACAAGTCCTTATATGAAGTGATAAAGTGACTTATTTGGTGATTTCAAATGTGACAGCCATAAATTCAGTTAATTCCCAGTTAAAAGAGAAAATTGAGATGTATCAAAAGAAATATGTTGCATCTGTTCCACATCCAGTAACTGAGAAATTCCATGCTCTTTCTTGGGATGGGCCTCCCTCTTGGTAGCCTGAGGGATAAGCATGCTGTAACGGCCTTCTCTCTGGGCCACTGGAATCATTAGAAGTATAAAATCCACAAGGATGGCCAATTTTGTGTTAGGTAGGCTCTGACCTTTGCATTTGGTCCTTAAGATAATCATACCTGAGCACACAAATTCAGTTACTTCAGGACTTGGTAGGAAGGTGGCATTCCCATAATAATTTGTCTAGACTTGGAAAAGCCATATACCTAGCCCTCATTTTGTTACATTTATTTTGTAACTTTCTAGTGATTATTAAAGATAAGATGTATTAAATAGTCAAATGTAGTTTACTTGGGATTGGATTCAAGCTAAAATAAATAACTATAAACTGGTTTCTCTTTAAATGTGATGTTTCATATATCTGTGTGTATGTATTTATAGGTATTGAAATCAAAAGGTTTTTAAAATACCTTTGTTTTATTTTTAGTTTTTTATCCTGGTGTTTTTTTTTAACCTATAAAGAACATTTTTTATATACATGACTATAGTGTATACAATGATATACTTATAAATGCTTGGAGTGTACCTTGCTTTAACTCAATTCCAGCATTTCTGCTTCTCCTCCCTTCTTATCATCCCTTGTTATATTTAGATATATTTGACAATAGGATTAAACATAGGGAGGGATCTAGGAGGCAAATCTGATTTAAGAATATATGCATATTATATTGTTGCATTATATACATTTTTGATTGTACAATAACTAAATTTCTTAATAAAAACATTTATGTTTTTGTACAGGCATGCAGCATAGCTTATACAAATATCTTATGCAGTATCTTGCAACTGTATCTCATAAATATTGACTTATTGCATTTTTGTTCTAAGGTTCTAATACATGAATTTGTCTACCTTTCCCCAAGCCTGGGTTTAGCTCTAGCCTCCACAGTGAGGGAAAGCATTCGGCCCGTGGCTCCTGGTGGTTGTTAACATATGTAAAAATAGAGAGAATAGTATAATGAACTTCCATGTATCATCACTGAGATTCAAAAATTTTCAACACTTTGCCATTCTTAGTGGAAAGGAAGAACAAAAATAGTTCTTTCTAAGCCTTGCAGTATTTTCTGAACTGAACAGCACAGCTGTTTGTCATTCTACCATGAGCCCTCTCTAACTCAGTTTGCAGAAATACCACAGTTGCATACCTACACAGAAGTTTTATGTACTCTGAAGATAGTCAGTGTTACATATATATTTTAAAAGCCTGAATAGATATTACTGCTACTTTTGGACTTGAATCATCTGGATGCATGTCTGCTTCTTCAAAGGTAGAAGGAACAGCATATCTAAGTTCTTTCCTGTGGAAAACTCAAAAATTGGGACTGTGGGGACAGCCTCGAGGCGAGAACATGTTAGACGGTGGGGCGCCTTTCTACACAACTTACAGGACAGCAGACGGGCAGTTCATGGCTGTTGGAGCAATAGAGCCCCAGTTCTACAAGCTGCTGATCAAAGGTAGGAACCGTTACGTGCTCCCCACTTTCCTTTTGCTGTGGACACTCCATAGTCTGTTTTGGGGCCGTTTGAATTTCATGATGTCTTTTATTATATATCCAACTCTCTGATGAACTCGAGCCATCAATATGTTGTGGGAAATTTTTCCTATCTTTTAAATTGATAGGTAATTTTACTGGTGTACAAAATAACTCAGAGTTTTTAAATATAACAGTGTTTTTTGTGAGCTATCCAATTCTTTTCCTACATTTCAATCAGTAGCAGTGGATATTTATCTTGCCTTTGCATTCCCAAACTTATTCTTTCCTGGAAATCGTCTACCGGCTCTGTCAGCTTTTGCTCTTGGTGCTGCATATTAAGCTTTTGAGTCCATGAACATGGGATGCTTGTTTTCTATTTATTTAAATCTTTTATTTCTTTCAGCATTGCTTTGTAGTTTTCATTGTATAAGTTGTGCACTTCCTTGGTTAAATTTATTCTGAAGAATATTATTATTCTTTTTGAAGTTAATGTTTTTTAAGAGAGAGAGGGACAGTGAGAGAGAGAAAGAGAGAATCAATTTTGTTTACCTTTTCATGTGGCTTTTGTTGTTCCCACACTTCATTGTGTACGTGGTGCTGGGGTTTGAACTCACATCCTCATGCATGCCAGGCAAGCACCGTAACCGCTTAGCCACTGTCCCAGCCACTGAAGTTATTGTTCATGGAAACGTTTTCAGACTGGCCATTGCTAATGTATAGAAGTGCAGTTGGTTTTGTGTATTGATTTTCTGTCCTGCAGCCTTACTGAGTACCTTGGTTGTAGGTGTGGATCTTGAATCTTTTTATCTTTGCTTGAATTCCATCTTGGATGAGTAGCTTCTTCGTTATACAGATAAGGTTTTTCATCAAATTTTGGGAATTTTTCAGATCTCATTTCGTTAGCAGTTCTTTCTTACTTTCTCTCGTCACCTTCTAAGACTTGCTTAGTTGGTATAGTCAATAGTGTTCCACAGGTCTGTGAGGCTCTGTTCATTTTCTTTCCTTTTTTCACACTTTTTGTTAAGGAATTGAGTTATTGTACAATCATAAATGCATTTATAGTAACAGTATGATATGTATATACACTTACACCAGAATTACCCCGATCCCTCCCTATTCTCCCTCCCTCTCCCCTCCCCCACCTACCCTATCCCACCCCCACTACATATCTGTGATTGCCCTGGATTATGTGTTACTATGCCTTGTTGGGTCTAGGAGATTGAGTACCTTTCACACATTTTCTTTATTCTTGTTTCTTTCTGTTTTTCTGACAAGATACTCTCAATTCACTTCTCTTGAAGTCTAGTGATTCTTTCTCCTGCCAGTTCATATCTGCTGTTGAGATATTTCTCCTTAGTGTTTTTTCATTTGTTACTATACTTTTCAATTCCAGAATTTCATTTTGGTTCTTTTATAATGCAATTTTTCTCTTTATTAATATTTTCTATTTTATGAGAAATTATTTTCATACTTTCCTTTATTTTTTGAGGCATGGTTGCCCTCAGTACTTTGAACATTTTAAAAATAATTAAAGTCCTAGTTTAGTAAGTCTAACCTAAGGGTTAGACTTCCTCAAGGGTAGTTTCCATTGATTACTTTCTTTTTCTTGTGTATGAGCCATAATTTCCTGTCTCTTTATATGACTCTATTTTTCATTGAAACTGGACATTATAAATAATTTAATGTGGCAGCTCTGGAAATCAAATCACCCCTTCCCTCCCCTACTTCCTGGTCCTAGATTTGTTATCGTTGCAATTTAATTATTTTCCTAATCTCTGTATGTATTCTTTGGTATGTATAGCCACTGAAATATGCTCAGTTTGCTTAGTGGTCAGTTAATGCTGGACAGAAATGTCTTTAAATATCTTGCACTGATAACTCTTGCATCTTTCTGAGATATTCTGTACCTTTTCAATAGTGTAGAATTTAGCAATAAGCCAGAGGGGAGAGATTAGGGCCTTCTCAGATGCCTTTGGGGCATGCTTATGGTTCTGCACATGTACATATACACACACAGCCTTCCAAATTCTCAGGAATATACTGGAGATTTTATTTATTTATTTATTTATTTATTTGAGCATAGTAGACGAATTTTATTATAGAAAGTAAAGCATAGGGAAAAGAGCGGACTTCCCCTAGAGTTGGGGAAGGGGATAGAGCCCCTATACTGGAGATTTTTAAAAACCTGCTAGGCGCAGCCTGTCCCCTAGTTTTTCTTTTTAAATTCTTTTGGTTAACTTCTCACTCATTCCACAGGTAATATCACCTCAGACAGCTGTGATGAGAAACAATTGCCACTTCATTTTTAAAAAATAAAGTCCCAGGGATAGAGCTGTTAGATCAAATAAAGTCAGGCCCTGAGAGTGGAGCTTTTCAGGGAGCTGTCAGGCCACATAATGATATTTCTCTGGGAATGGTTTTTTTCTTTTTTTTTGCGGGGGATGGGGAGTCCAAACTCATTTTACTTCCTTTGGTGGCTGTTATTCTGCTGGTTTTCACAGCTGCCTTGGTGGAGCACTGTTGGTTCTCAAGGCCACCACAGAGCTGAGGAGAGAAAGGTGCCCTTAGCAGGAGTTGTGAAGCCACAGTGCACGCTGGTCTTATCAAGATTCAACTGCTTTTCTTGAGTAAGCACGCCTTAGGTTGCAGGCTTTCAGTTAACTTGAGAATAATGAGAGTTGATGCTGACGGTCTTTCCAGTCTCTTTGCTTCTGTGTGGGAGCAGACTTTTTTTTTTAGAGAGAGGGACAGTGAGAGAGACAGAGAAAGAGAGAAACAACTTTATTTAGTTTTTTACATGGCTTTAGTTACTCCAACACTTAGTTGTGTACGTGGTGCTGGGGTTTGAACCCAGGTCCTCGTGCTTGCCAGGCAAGCGCCGAAACCACTGAGCCACCGCTCCAGCCCCGGAGCAGACTCTTAAAGGTCCTTACTTTGCCATTCCAGAAGTTAGCTCCCTTCTTCGGTGTTCACAGTGCTTATTTCTAACATCTGTACTCCAATCCAATGTGTGAGCCATTCTGGAAATACTGAAAATGAAATGACCGTTTTTAATAGCTTCATTGCTCCTATCCCTCAACTCTTGACTGCCTTCTCCTGGGTTTGCTCTTCTGAGTCTAAACTTCGTAACCTCCCTGAATTTTATAATCTCATTTTTTTGCATCTACAGCCTTTTGTGGTGTCTTTGACTTCTCTTCTTTCCAAGTTCGTGAAGATACTTAGTTGACAGGGGCATATCACACAATAGACATAGCCCATGACAGAATGTCTCAGCATCTTCTTTCTTTCACAGCATTTACTTATAAAAATAATACTTTTACTAGTCACATACAAAATGCTTCTGTCTCAGACCTTATTGAACAAACCTCAAATCTATAATGATTTCTTTTTAAAGAGAGAAGGAAAGTGAGAGATAAACAGAGACAGAGACAGACAGAACCAATTTTTATTGAGTTTTTCACATGGCTTTTGTTGCTCTGACACTTAGTTGAGTACATGGGTGCTGGGGTTTGAACCCATGTACTTGGGCATGCCGGGCAAGCACCATAAGCTCTGAGCCACTGCTCCAGCCCCTGTAATGATTTTCTGAAGTAGTGTTAATTACATGCCTCATTCCCTCTCCCATATTTTGGGATCTTTGGGGACATACCTTAATTTGGCTTTTCAGTACCTAAACATAAATATGCAGATTTTTATAAACTTCACTATTCTGTGTCCCTGCCCTTTCTTGGACAATCAATCAGTCAATCAGAAAACTCTTAGAAATTTTGAGACATTTTGAGATTGAGACTCTTGTAGTACAATTAGATAATAGAGAATTTTGTAAAGTTTGTTTAAAAAATTACAAAATGTTATTTAAAAACTTCCCAGAAAACAAAAAGTGTTTGTGAGGATGTGGAAACCCTTCTGTATTACTGGTGAGATGTAAGGGGATGCAGCCCTCATGAAAACAGTAGGCTAATTCCTCAAAATACTAACCATGGAATTCCAGATGATCCAAAAGTACGCTCAGTGGCAGAGTGCTTGGCTAGCACGTGCAAGGTCCTGGGTTCAATACTAGCAATGCAAACAAAACAAAACAATCAGTAACTACATTTCTATCAGGGACTAGATTTCTAATTCCATTTTGGAGTGTTAAGAGCACTGCACACAGCCCACCCCAGATCAGTGGTGGTTAATTCTGTATCCTTGGTCAGAGTTAGGGGCAAGATGGGAAATTGTTGGCCTAGAAAGGATGAAAATGGGGGCTTGGCTGCCAGAATTAAAAGTGGAATCTGGAGTCTGGGTCTCTAGTGGTTTTCCAGCATATAGACTATGAGTCATTTATCTTAAGCATACTGTGTGTTGGAGCACTTGTTGGTGCCAGTTTTATTTAGTGTAGTAATTCTGATCACATTCTGATGAAAAACAGACATTTCCAACATTAGCAATGATATACTCCTTTTGGCCGACTTCTCAATTTAGGTGCTTTTCACAGATTTTGGGGCAGTCATGAAAAAGGAAGCACAGTGAAAGATCTCCTTAAAGGCAATTCTTTGTAGAAGATAGTGATGACCTGAAACTATGGCTTCTCATTTGTCCTGCTATTTGAATAAGACAAATGGCTACAGAGAAAAATACCCAGAGATAGCTGTTCACAAAAATTCAGAACTGTGTGAGTCCCACATATGTCCTGATACCCCTGAGAACCTTAAGGAACGGCTGCAGCTTTCATGCCTTCTTACTTCTGAAGGCACATTTGTATTTTCACAGCTGCATACACTTAGCCATTCATCTTTAACATGGGAGGGAAGGAGAGGATGGTAAAGTGAGATTAACCGACTCAACTTACACAAAGGGAAAGGGCCTTTCATTATCATTTTACTCTTAACCATCCACATTATAAAACTCTGACATCGGAGGGGAAAAGTGACACTTACCCCAAACCTGGGTAAGGTGGCCCTTTGAGCATACAGGTGTTCCTCAACTTGTGATAGGGCTACATCTAGATAAACCCATTCTTAAGCTGAAAATATCATTAAGTTGAGAATGTATATAACTAATCTACTGAACAACATAGCTTACTTTAAATTATATCTGCCAACAGTTGAGCAAAATCATCTAACTCAAAGCTAATTTTATAATGAAGTGTTGACTATTTCATGTAACTCATTGAATTTATTGCATACTTGGCTAACAGTAAACAAGTTGTATGGATATGCTTTCATACTATTGTAAAGTCTAATGATCTTGGTTTAGTCTTTGGCTACCTCTATGGTCTTGTGTTCCTAGTACAAAGCCCTTTCTGGCTCTTATTTTACCAATGTAAATAGATAATTGGATTATTACTCAAAAAATTCCAATCTTAAATGTCATCATTTATCTTTAGTGTTTCTTGAAAACTGAGATAGTCATGTATAAAATTGTTCAAATTTTGTTTTTTATAGGAATTGGGTACATTATATAAAATATGGCATTACTTTTTTAAATTTTTTAATTTTTTTTAAATTTTTATTTTTGAACAACCATACAAATTTTTAACAAAATAATATAAAATGTGTATAGTTTCTAGATACTAGATTTACCCCCAGGAGTGCCGCCCCCCCCCCCAATTTCCCACCTGTATCCCTCCCTTCCCTTACCCACAATATCTCTAAAAAAGAATTAGGCTGTATAACATTATACCTTATCTGGATTTAACACATGAAAATAAACCACCTTTCTGAATGGCCAGGGTCTAGTTCCAACCTCCATAGATGAGTGGAAACATTCGCCCTTGGATCTCTGGGTTAAGCTGATTTTACTCAGCATAATTTCTTCCATAGCCATCCATTTACTTTCAAGGGCTGCAATATCATTGTTTCTAATTGCTGTGTAAAATTCCATGGTATATATATGTACCACAGTTTTTGGATCCATTCATCCAGTGAGGGATATCTGGGTTGTTTCCATAGTCTAGCAACAGTAAATTGAGCTGCTATGAACATAGATATTGCTGTGTCACTATAATGTGCTGATT
>PVKS010022085.1:0-34255 GCA_004027875.1 Aplodontia rufa | reverse complement strand
AGGAGGGGAGACAGCCAAGGAATCAATAATCCTTCTAAGGGAGTTGCCAGGTGTTATGTAGATTTCAGTACAGACAAAAGTAAGGAACATTCTGTAGTCGAACACCCTGTTTGACCTTTTGTATAACAAAGCACGACCTAGCAGCCCCTCCTGAAGGAATTTATACAAATAGTAACAAGATCGCTCCAGGGCAGATGATGAAACGGAGTGGAGGTCAGACAGAAGGTCAGACCCCAACAATCACTACTAAAGGGCTTTGAAAAATAATTTTTTTCCACAAACAGAATGACAGTACTAGCAATGTTCCTTATTTCACGAAAAGTCATGGCAAGTACCAGACAGGTAAAAGCTGGAAATTTTCAAATATTCTATCCTAATACTATACATTATAAAGTGAATGTGAGCTTGTACCCATCTTTTCTAACACAGTGACAATGTGCTGGAAGTTTGCAGAATAGGAATTTGGGGCATCTTATTGTCTTGGCAACATCAAACTGGTCTTCAACTCAATGATCAAGTACCAATATCAAACAAGGCTTGTACATTGCCTTGGAGGAAAAAATATATTTTGGAGTGCCTGTGTAGATCCACACCCAGTGCTGATTTTTATGTAACTGCATATTACTCTCTATCCTTTCCTGTTAACTCCCTCAGGCCCTAAACATGGAGAAACTCTGCTACTCTGCTTCTAGCCATGGAATATAAAAATGAGGAATGCTCAATAGAGCACCAGGGGGCGCTCTCCAGCATGGGGTTATCAGTGACTTTCCAGCAAAGCACAGTAATTTCCCCCTGGAGCAAGTAGCTAGTTCCTCATCCCTAAATCTTTCAGTATCTTCACTAGACCCTGTGAACTGTTGTGTGTGTGTGTGTGTGTGTGTGTGTGTGTGTGTTTGTGAATAAGGATTCCTGTAGGAATGTAGTGACTGCAGGAACCAGAAGATCAGGAATTCCTAGAACACACTAGTGATATTGTGAAGGAAGAGAAGATGACTTGTCTTGAACGATCTCTTTTCCGTGAACAGTGTTTGAAAAGCACCACCTAGAACCTCTGCACATAGGAAGTAGTATTAGATTTCTTGAATTAAGATATTGAACGGACACTGTTAGTGAAGCAGAAAAAGTGAACTCCACAAACTGTGTCTGAACTTTCTAAGAGATAGTCTTTGTTTCAGGCTTCTCGCCTTCTTTTACCCAACTTGGAAATGAGGAAACTATTTGCATAGTATTCAGATGTGTCATCTTTAAAAAATGTGAACATTTAAGATAGTTGAGCAAGGGGAAATAGGTCAAAAGATACTGCACATAGCTAAAAATAGCCACCACTGAGAATGTATTTGGCACCGGGCCTTTTCACATTCACTCTAATTAGCATTTGACTCACTCCGTGTATAAAACCAACTGTCTTTCCCACCCCTGGACAGACCACTCTGCTGGTTGCTCCAAGCCACACAAATTAAAGAGTAAACCAGTTATTTATAGATAAAGCAAAAATTATCTTCCTTTTATCTTAATGAAGAGATTCTTTTCAGTGAAAAAAAAAAGAAAGAAAGAACGAAAGAAAGAAAATCACCATAACCATTAGCAGAGGATCTAGCCTTTGTTGAGGCTTGGTTTTGTGTTTTGTTTTTACAGTTATTTATTCCCGTCCCCTACTTCTCCATTTTGGACCCTTTTTTAGATGGTGTCAGATGTTATCACAAATCTAAACTTCCATTACACCATTACACTCTTTACTGAGCCATCACAGCTGGATTCTTAGCCCACTATGAAGTTTAAACTGATAACTTCAAATCTGTTCTATAAATTTCAGCAGCAAATGATTTGGCCAGAATTTCAATGTTATCTCTGTTCCTGAATTTAAAAAAGGAGGAAATAAAATGAACCAGCTTCTAATGATTTACTTAAGAGAATGTATGAACCATCACACTCAATTTTTTTCTTTCAAAATAATGTTCTCATAAATATTTTGCCCCTCTTGTGTTATTTTATAATTTATTATGGCTATAGAGCAGCAAATTTTGCCAATAAGTTAGAAAACGAGGAAACTATATGTTTATGACTAGACAAGTACATAATGTGAACATAATGTTCCAAAAGAATACTTTTATATTAGATTATTTGAGCTCAAAGAATAAAGGGTTTTATTTTGTTTGTAACAGAGCCAAAGATCAGTGTATGCTCATGTAATCTGCAAGAAAGACAACACTGTTATAGGGGAATTATATATCTACTAGTGAATAGCACTATTAGGAATTAGGAATTAGGGGCTTTATAAAAAGCCCATCAGAGGGAATGCTGGCATTTTTCCAAAAGGCAATGATGATTCTAAAAAGAGCTTTGGGGTATCAACTGGTGTAAATTACTAAGCTCTGTCTGTGGACTCCCTTTCTCTGAAGATAACATTAAGCAGAGCTCCATATTTTTGAAAACCCAATGCATAGCATCTGCATCCCTGTAATGCTAAAGACCCCTGCCTGGTCACCCAAACATTAATGAATTCCTTGGAATGAGGAGCTATGACCCAGACAAAAGCAATTGCTAAAGGGCTTGGAAAGCAGTAACTCGAAATGATCTTGAAGATTTGAGGATTACCTGAGAAGAGATATTGTAATAATATGAATTAAATAACAAAATAAAAAGATATGACATCTTCTAGTCTACTAATTTCCTTCTTTGGAACAAGGAGTAGTTTGAAGATCTTATTAAGAATATAATTTGTATGATTAAGAGACAGAGACAATATATGAATGTCACACAAATTTTATAAACACAAATCTTGGCCACCAGGTTTTTTGAAAATGAATCACTTTTGCTCATATCCAATTTTCTCAGTCGTTTGTCTCATTTGCTGGTAATGCATGCACAAATATACCTTGTTCTTTTTTTATTTTTTAAGAGAGAGAATTTTTTTTAATCTGTTTCTTTTCTCCTCCACTTAACTATACATGTGGTGCTGAGGATCAAACCATGGTCCTTACATAAGCCAGGCATGTGCTCTACTGCTAAGCCACTTCTCCAGCTCAATTTACCTTGTTCTTATTGAGTACCTGAAAATAATTTTGACTTACTTTCCCACTATAGTTGACATAGTTTTGCAACATGTATTAAAATTAACTTTTTTATACAAATAGTAAGCAAAATATGAAACATGCAAGAAAAGATTAAAAATATGAAACCTTAGGGCTGGACCAATGGCTCAGCAGTTATGGTGCTTACCCAGCATGTGCAAGTACACGGGTTCAAACCCCAGCACTCATGTACACAACTAAATGTCAGAGCTATGAAAACCATGTGAACAACTAAAAAAAAAAATGATTTTCTCTCTCTGTCTCTCTTTTTCTCTAACTGTCCTTCTCTGTTAAAAAAAAAATGAAACCAAAAGCTACCCATAGACTTAAAAGAATGCTTTTACCCAGGTGCCATGGTGCACACCTGTAATTCCAGCAATTTGGATGACTGAGGAAGGAGAATCAAAAGTTCAAAGCCAGCCTCAGCAACTTAGCAAAATCCTAAGCTACTTAGTGAGACCCTATCTTAAAATAAATATAAAAAATAGGGTTAGGAATGGGGATGTGGCTCAGTTGTTAAGTGCCCCACGGTTCAATCCCTGGTACCAAAAATTAAAAAAGGCTAAATTTTAAATAGAATGGGATGAAGCTAATTATTCAAAGAAGACATTGAAAAGTTTGTAAGGATATTTCATCTTTTATGAATTTTGCATTATAGATTAATTGTAAAAAAAAGCACTCTTAGAAAAATTCATGAAACCATTAGCAGTTTGAGAACGATGGCTTTGTCAGAGATGCTGTTTTAATTCTGATTGTTTCATAATAGGATTGTTTCATATTGGTTTCAAATCTGACTTAAAAACTTCACCCGGTAGGATACTATTTAGGCTGGAAGACTGAGAGCAACAAGAATGAAGAGCACATGCTGAGAAAATGGGATGTTCAAGGGATGAGGTGTGTGTTAGAATCAAGCAACTAGAGATAACAGTATGGATATCAATAATGTATTTAATATTGTTCTCTGCTTGATCTATGCTAGGTATTGTGAAGGCTATCTTATTTAATTCTCACTTTGCTTCCTATAAATTATGAACTTTCATGATCTAAATCTTACATATAAAAGAAATTGCATAATGTATTTAGTTTCAGACTTGTGAGATTGAAGTTTTCTATAGAAATTCAATAGAAATGCTCAAGGGGGGCTTTGGATGTATGAATCAGAATCTCAGGAGAAACTTTTGCTATGGGGATAGAGAATTCAGGAGTTTTTGGCCTATAATTGATAATTCAAGTCACAAAAGTACATAAAATAGTTTCTAGTCACTGGATAAGAAATTATCTTTGGGTTGTGGGTCATTAGTGATTATAAGTTATTTTGGAAGAGTGGAAGGGACAAGATTTTATGGTGCTGGACCAAAGAGATTATTTTCCCAAAATGTTTATTATTAATAAAATGAGAGAAATAGATTAATGTTGTTTGAATTAAAAAAAACCTGGTTGTGGTGAAAGAGATTTCAAACACAGATGGACTGATAGCATGACAGCAAGTGTCAGCTTCTCAATTTTTGTCTAACTAAAAGCCCTCATTAAGTTTTAAAGCTAGTGGAAAAACAGAACTGAAGAACTCTATTTAAATTTTCAGTTATTTTTCTCCCAACATTGGCTTAGAAAATAAATACATAGGAAGGGGGATGATGTAATGCATTAGTAGACATTAGAATCTTTTTACTAGCCCCTGTCCAAAAATATTATAAGTCCATCAAATCACATGTAAAAACTGAGCAGTTGAGGGTTACAAACTTGAGAATCAATTTTTTATTTGATGGAGATCCTTATTTTTAAAAATCTCATTATTTATTAAAAAAATTAATTTGCTTTTTTTGAGTCTGGTGATAGTTTCAAGTTCAGTCATTTTGAGATTCAAGTACCTAAACAGATTGCACTTACATTAGAAAACAATCCTTTCTCCATTGTCTCTAATAATAGATAATAGCAACGCACAGATAAAGAGCAAGTCCAATAATTAGCAAGAAATTGTGAATATCTTATAAAATATAGGAAGATTTTTTTTAAAGAGAGGGAGGGATAGTGAAAGAGACAGAGAGAAAGAAGCAATTTTTATTTAGTTTTTCATGTGACTTTCATTCCTCTGACACTTAGTTGTGTACATGGTGCTGGGGTTTGAATTCACATACTCAGCCATGTGAGGCAAGTTCCATAACTCCAAGCCAATGCTCCAGCCCAGGAAGATGCTTTTAAAATGGCACTTTGGTCTTCCCTGGTATATGATATAAAGTTATGGAGCTGCATGAAAGTGTTCTGGTCATTGACTACTTTTTAATGGTCACTGCCATCCTTTCAACACAATCAGCTCTACCCTATTTTTTCTGGTAAACGAAAATAGAACAAAGTGCCATGGGAAAGAGTATACCAGAGAAGGGATACATCCTTCTATATGGGAAAGCTCAAAAAAATGAGGCCATGTTAGATTCAGGAGCCTAAGATTATTCCTTTAGATTTTAAAAATTATTGGATCCATATTAAGAAGAAATCTAAAAAAAAATTGGTTGAAAATTCCATAAAATATAGCTCCCATCAACAAGTCAATAAATATATCCATCCAAAAGCTGCAGGAATAGATTTTTTCATAATCTTTTAATATTTTAATACCTGCTGCTCACGTAATCAAGCCATTAAAAAGTAATAAAACCAAAAATTGTCTCACTTCTTACTCTTCAACTTTGAAAAAAGCTGTTTCATTCTTACTTTATAATGCCAACTGGTTGATGCCCTGCACACATCGTATCAGGACTGTTAGCTGTATGCAGAATGTAATGCCAATGAGTTAAAACTGACTATAAAAATGAATCATAGGCCAGAAATGAATGGCAATTTTACTTTTCCCTAGGCATGAAGCCATACTTTCAAACATAGTTTTTATCACCACTGATGGATTGTATTTTCCACCTTGGTTTTGTTACTAATATAAACCATAGAATCTTTTTTTCTAACCACCAAACATCCTTTCTTTCCTTTTTGAAATATCTGTGGTATTCCTTTTTAAATTTTTTTATAAGACTTCAACATATTCTCACTCATTTATGCAATACAAGTATTTTTTTAAATTTTTTTTCTAAATTCAGAAGCTATTGCGATGAATCAAACAAGGTCCCTGTCCTAACACTGCTTAGAGTCTAGTGGAGAAGTCCAAGCAAAAGCAACAAACTGCTTTAAAGGGGGATGATGAAAGAGAATGTTCATGATGCTGCTAAATGGTTGATGATTCCTAAATATTCTAAGTATTGGGGTCAGGAAAGCCCACCTGAAAGAAGTGCAGGTTTAAGTTAGAATGCGAGAGCAAAGGAGTCAGCTGTGAAGGGGCAGGCACAGGAAGAAAAGCATGCACCACGTATACAACATGAGTTTAACAAAGCATTTTTTAAGTCATGTGTATCTTTGACTACATTGAGATGCCTGTAGACAGGAGGACAAGATCTATTGTGGTATTCTTGTATTTCTGCACATTTTAGTTGCCTAAGAGTTTGTTTCCAATTGATATAGAATAGAAGCATGTCCAATTGCAAAGGAAAGACAGTGATGACTCTTTACAGAACCTGTTTTGAGATTGACCTAAGGGTGTCAATGTTGTACTCTGCTTGTCTAACTTTCAGCATGGGCTATGGTGAGAAAAGAACATTAAATATAATGCCAACTGGATGTAAAATCATTTTGATGCATATACATTTGGCCCTTCTAGACTCCTATTTCTGAATTTTTTGACAATGTGTTCCTGCTATGGTGGGATAGAAAGAATAGAGTGGAAGTACTTGATTAAGAACCCACAAGTAAAAACTAGAGGAGATTGCATCTCTTTAAATATTTAAAATACTATTTTAGCTATTGCCAAAAAGCAGTTATCCTACTTGCAAATTGGCAAAACTAGCCTTCACAGGCATCTGAGCAACAAAATATTTATCTCATCAAGTTCATAATGGGAATGCATCTATAATTTTAATAACAGCCCAGGAATTCAGAAAAACCAGTACCAAGAAAAATATAGACCAAGTTGGTGGGAAAACAAAGATGATATTCAGACACAGATAGTAGGATAATAAGCTTACAAGTGGAGACTTATCATCACCTATAGGATAGGAACATATTTAAGGTATTAACACAACTTGCACAAATTGGTTCTGGCATCCTAGCTCAACACTACCTGAAAGCAGCTTTTGCATATATGGCTATTCACCAAGGGACTGACCTGTTGGCAATACTTGGCAACAAGTCTCAAATGCCTTCCGCTGACAATACCATCTGGCCCAGGATGCGTTTGCCAGCAAGAGTTGTTAATCAGTGTTCACTGGCTCCCTTTCCTTTGCTCCTCTCAATGAATTTTTCATTAAATTAAGAATTTAGAAGAAAAGAAATCGATATAGACATGTACACTGGATATCAAAAATAAATCTCTGTAAAAAAATGAATCTTTATTAAATTAATTTATTTTTCAATACTAAACCTTTTTGTTTTTTTCTATATTGACACCATATTAATTGTTCCATGATTCATGCATTACAAAACAGATGTGCCTATGTAAAAATATAACATTTTAGATTATTAACTGCTGAAACACAGAAATCATGATGTGATAATATTGAATTAAGATGTTAATAGAGATATTCTTGATAAAAGTAATAATAAAATAGAATATTGCAGTTGATAATTATTATCATTAGTTACATTTGTTTGTAATATTCTTTTGGGGATACTAGCTATATATCAACAACATATTTAATTTTTCAAAAACACTATATTCACTATTATACATATTATAATGTACAATTTATCACAATAAATTATTATAATTTATGCATTAAAGGTTAGGGATTTTTCCTACTTGAAACTATGTCAAATATTAACATTATTTTTCCTTAAGTTCACATCCTAAACACATGTTGGACTATTATGTTTTTTGTAAGCACAGCCTGATGCTGTCCTGTGATTAGGTCTCCTTAAGTTTCTTTACCGGTGATGGTAGTGTTCAGGCAATCCTTTTACTCTAAAAAAGTCTTTGTATTGTTTGAGAATTATTTTAATTTTTATGATGGTTCTTCCTCTCTTTAACTGCTAGTCCTCCTAAAGCGTGAAGTTGTTTGTCTCTTACCAGTTAATGAAATGACTTGATTTTTAAAATATTGGAATGTCTTGTATTTGTAACTCTCAGATTCTACGCGGAAATACAGTAGTCTTTCACTTATAAAGCTATAAGGTATTTAGTTGATATACAATCTATAGTCTCATTAATAAAATTCAGTTTGAACAAGTTCAAGATTGACTCAGAACAATGAAACAAATGCTAATTCAATATGTGCAATAAGAAATCATGCAATTAAAAATTAAAAATAAGAGCAAAAGAAGGCAAACAAAATGTTTTCCACTTTATATCAAAACAGTAGGCTTTTCCATATTGTAGTTTGGTAGTCTAGGCAAATTATGTAACATTGAAAATGATTTTAACATTCCAAATTAAATCTTAATCATATTGAAAGCATCAGTGAACTTATGAGCTTGTAAGAACTTTTAGCCTCTTAGTCCATGCACAGTGACCAAATGAACCCAATGTGAAAGCATAGTACTGAAACCAGATTTCCAGTTGAAACATTTTCTGAAACATATGACTTGGAGCTTTTAATTTTGCACCTAAGAGTAGAAAAGGTGCAGAAAAACACAGGATACATCTAAGGTAGGGACACCACATAGAACACCACTCCTCCCATGCAATTGGGCCATCACCTGACAATATATTCAACATGAAGTTGAATAAAAGTTGAAGTAAAGCTTATCTTTGTCACCCTAAATACCTTGTAAAATTATTATTCCAAATACATAAAACAGAGATATATTGGAATTATAAGGTGCAGAACGGACATATTGTTTATATATTTATTTAATGAAATAAAAAATATATTAAATAAATTCTAAGGAATTAGAAACTTTAACAATGACAAAGCATATTTTTAAAGAACCAATACAATTTTTGTAAATGATAATATATGATGGAAATGAAAATTTCACTGAAGACTAAGTATAAAGTTACACAAAACTTAAAAAGGAATCAGTAAGTATAGCATAAATTTAAATAAATTATTACAACTACAACATATACAGAGAAAACATGAAAGAGGCAACTGTAAACAAATATACTGGCAACAATATAATAAGATTTGGGGGATCATAAAATGAAAATGAAAATTTATAATAACAATAGCATCTAATTTGAGGATTGGTTAGTGTAGTTAAAATGTTCTAAGAGTCATGAAATTTGAGGAAAGAAAATAAAAATAATACTGAAATTTAGATTTTGAGAAGATAAAACTACTTATATTAATCTCTAAAATGTAATTATAGAAGTCATAGCACTCAAACATGTAGAAAATATAAATTCCATATTAATAAAGATAAGATAATGAGGAAAGACAAAATTAATTCACACTGAGGTAAGAATTGATCAATATTTATGATATATGATCACAGAAAAAATTTTGAAAAAAATCTAAATATATCTATAATTACAATTAATGTGGCATAAATTAATTAACTAAGTAGTTTGCAAGAAACATGATAAATATTTGAAGGATGAAGATGAAATAGGAGTAAGTTGATAAAATTTACTTAATTTTAGAAAAAACAGCATTCAATATATATGATTTACTAGATATAAATAATGTCATTTCATAAAGAAGAAAAGTTTAATTTTACAGGAAGGGACAACAATTCTAAATTAGTTCATATAACATATCTTTAAAAATATATAAAACAAAATATAAGCATATTGCCATTATATTGCTAGATTTTTGCATATTTTACTTTAGGAATTAATAAAGCAGATAAATGTCATAAAGGATATGGAAGATCTAAACAGAACTGATAAATTTGATATGATTTACTTATACAGAACCCAGCAAATTCCAGAAAACTAAGAATATACATACTTTTTCAGGCATCAAGGAATAAAGCAAATTCTAACGTTTTTAAGGGTATGATGTTATTAAAATATTTTGTCTGATTAATAGATGAGCTAAAGGAAGTCTAGTAAGGTAGAAAAAAGAAAAGCAGAGAGAGGAGGAAAGATGAGAGGGAAACGGGGAAGGGAAAAAGGGGAATACAAAGAGTTTTAAAAAGGTGTATATTACACCTTTAAGTTACTGAATAGCTCCCACACAATAAATAAAAACTGAAAAAGTAAATAAAAAAGCAGGGGAGATCAGTAGAAGAAAGAGAGCAGGGGGTGGGAAACGGTGATAGAAGCGGGAAGTGTTGGGGAGGGATATTAGCCCAATTGTATGGTTATATTGTTTGCATGCGTGAATATGTAACAACAAACCCCATCATTATGCACAAATATAATGCACCACCAAAAAATGTGAAAAAGAGAAAAGGACAGAAAAGCAGTGACTTCTTTATATTTCCAGCAAGTGTGAATCCTGACTATTTGACATCAAGGATGGGAATTTTTTTCTTAAAGAGAAACAAAAAAAAATTGACTGAATACCATTTAACACATAATTTCCTAGAGACTATATGTATTTCTTTCTTTGTTTGTTTGTTTGTTTAAATAGGGAAAGAGAGAGAGAGAATCGACTTTAATTTTTCATCTGCCCATTGTGTCTCCTACATTTAGTTTGTACATGGTGCTGGGGTTTGAACCCAGGTCCGTGCACATGCCAGGCATATACTTTTTTTTTTTTTCCTGAGCCACTGCTCCAGCCCTAGATGCATTTCTTATGAAGAGAAAAAATAATATTTTGTCTAACTTCAACAAAATTAAGCTAGGGCCTGGAATGGTGGTGCATACCAGTAATCCTAACAGCTCAGACACTGAGGCAGGAGAATTGTGTGTTAGATTTCCATTACTGTATGAAAATACCTGAGATAAGAAGCTTAAAAAAGAGGACTTTTCTTTGTTTTGTTACTTTTGACCCACATGTTCAGAGGTTTCAGTCCATGTTTGGTTGGCTCCATTGCTTTTCAACATGGTAGAGAAAATCTCCTCAGCTAATGGTGGCTGGGGAGCAAGAGACAAAGAGCAAGACAGAGAGTAGGGTCCCAACAACTCCTTTGAGGGCATTCTCCCAATGACCTAACTTCCTTCCAGTGGTTGCAACACCTCCCAATAACACCACAGGCCCATAACCAAAACTCGATCACATGAGTTTCTGGGGGACCTTTATGATCCAAACCAGAACAGCAAACAAATATAAACTGCATTGGGTAGAGGATGGGAACACGCAGATGGAACACAGCGAAAAGGACAGTAAGTACTAGAAGCACACGGCAATACATCCAGAACCTCACAAAACACTTCCTTCAGATTCCGGAGAAAGTTGAGCCTGCTATTTATTATCGCTACTAAACTTGTAGCTAACAAAATACTTTAACAGAAAGAAATATAAAGTGTAAGGCCATGAAAAGAAACACAAAACTTTTATTCATGGGTGTTATGGTTTGGATGTGAGATGTCCCACAAAAGCTCCTGAGAGAGGCAATGAAGGAAAGCTCAGAGTGAAATGATTAGGTTATCAGAGCTGTAAGCCAATCAGTGAGCTAATCCTCAGATAGGGATTAGCTGAGTGGACGCTGAAGGCAGGTAGGGTGTGGCTGGAGGAGGCGGGTGATTGGGGTTTGTGACTATGGAGTATATATTTGTATCTGGGGTGGAGTTGCTGTCTCTCTGCTTCCTGGCAGTGCCTTGAACCACTTCTGCTGCCACACTCCTCTGACATGATGTTTGGCCTCACCTGCAATCTCAAGGAATGGAGCCAGCCTTCTGTAGACTAAAGACCTCTGAAACCGTGATCCCCTAAATAAATTTGGGTCACAGCAACAAAGAAGTTGACTAAAATTATAGGTGATATCATTATTCATGAAGACACTGTTAAATTTGTAAGAGAGTTTTAAAACTTTGCTAGCTAAAAATCAAAATGCAGAATTAATGTAATTAATTTTATATACAACAAATGATAAGAAAATACTCAATTGCTTAATAAATTTCAGAAAATGTAGCATTGACAAAAATTTAAAGATATAGATGCAATTTGCAAGCAAGACTTTATTTTTTTTTTATAAGAGGGGACAGTGAGAGAAAGAAAATCAATTTTTATCTAGTTTTTCATGTGGTTTTTGTTGTCCTGACACTTAGTTGTGTATGTGGTGCTGGGGTTCAAACTCACATCCTTGCTCATGCTAGGAAAGCACAGTAATCACTGAGCCACTGCTCCAGCCCTGCAAGCAAGACTTCTAAGGAGAAAAGTATAGAATTTTTATTGAAGACATTAAAGAAGTTGTAAATAAATGAAGAGAAATACAGCATCCATGTGTTGACAGTTTAATAGCACAAAGATTTCAGTTCTCCTCAATAATTTTTACGTGTGGGCATGGGTGTATGTGTTTGTTAACTGAGAGGAAAGCACTATTTCAGTTTTCCAAAGCTGTTAACTACACAAAACAGTATGAATGTTAACTACCCTTAAAAAACAGTATGAATCGGAACTGGAGTGGTGGCTCAGCGGTTATGGCACTTTCCTGGCATGCGCAAGTACACAGGTTCAAACCCCAGCACCATGTACACAGCCTAGTGTCCAAGCAACGAAAGCCACTTGAAAAACTAAATAAAGTTGATTCTGTCTTTCGCTCGCTCTCTCTCTCTCACTGTCCCTTTGTCTTCAAAAAACAAAAAATAGTATGCATCAAAAGATGTAAGAAATGCAAAAGCATAAAAGGTTTGCATAGAATTCTCCTCAACAAAGGGCAAATGATAGTTCTTGGGCAAATTTTTAGCCAAGTGTAAAGAAAATTCATGTCAGCATTTCAAAAAATAAAATGTAAATTTTTAGAGAAAATGCAATGTAAGATCTTTAAGAACTCAGGTGTAAAAAGGTTTCTAAAAAAAGATGCAAGAAATTATAAGTTTTATGCTGAATTATATGAAATTATAAATACTGAATAGTTTTTAATACAATGAAAATGGAAATACATTTTTCTTAACAAAAATAAAAAATTTGGGGTTCAAAATAATATACATAGAAAAGATAGGCAAAATTTGTCTACAGTAAGGTGAACAAATTTTATCAGAACTTATCATACAGAGAATAAAAGACAACTTATAAACTGGGTACAAATATTAATTTCACATATATGAATAAAATTGAACATATACAGAACATATACAGAATTACTATAAATCATTAAAGGGAAAATTTTTGATGTGGTCAAAGGCTTGAACAGCGAAGAAAAACCTAAATGGTCAGTATCCATATCAAAATATACTCAACCTCCTTAATAATTAGAGAATTGTATACTTAGATGACAATGAAGTGCTATTTTGCATCTACTACACTGAAAAAAAACTAAAAGTCTGAAATATGGAGGGTTGGCCATGATATGAACTAATAGTAATTTCTGTGTATTGGTTAGTACTCTATATTGATGTTATTATTATTAGAAGATATAAATAACATTACATTACCAGAATATATTAGCATATGGTGGTGAAATAAATTTCTACTTCATGCCTTAAAGTGGATAGAACTCAAAATTATATTGTTGCACTAAAGAAATGAGTTTCATGAAATTAAAAAAAATCTGATTCCATTGATATAGAGTTGGAAATCAATCAAAATAAAATATATTTTCTAATAAAATATACATAGGTAGTGAAACTATATTTTTTCAAAAACACAAGCAAGTAATTAATGAAAAATTTTGGAGACTCATTGGTGGGGATAGAAAAAAAGCTATACAGAAAGGAAGACCCAACAGGGCTTCTCAGCAAATTGGAATATTTTATTTTTTGCTGAATTGTGAATACACAGATATGTGTTTTTATCATCCTTTTGATTTTTCATTTAATTTTGTTTACTATTTAGGACATACATGTCATTAAAATATTTTTTCGTTGAAGGGACTTCCATGAAAAAGGTCACCGTTTTGAGGACTTCAAACGTTGAAAGCTTAAGTAATACCATTGGTGACCTAATAAACCTTTAGGATACAATGAGTTGGTAAATTTATACTTTTAAAATCTTAACTGTGAAGCTCCTTTAAGGTGCATTAAGAGCTAAGAGGCAATCCTGTGACGGAAATCATGAAATGTCTTCTGGGTCACTATACAAATTAGGCAAAGAAAAGATGAAGACTTTTGTAAACACTTTTGTACCCACTCAGCTCCTGATCATTGCATGAGTCCAGATATTCTAGAATTTCTCTTATTTATTTTTCTTCTTTATTTCTGCTGTTTGTTCTAAATACATATTATGGTTTTTTAATTTTAATTTTTACTTTTGAACAACAATACAAATTTTTAACAAAATAATATAAAATGTGTATAGATTCTGGATACTAAATTTACCCCCAGGAGTGTCCCCCCAATTTCCCATCCATATCCCTCCCTTCCTTTATCCACAATATCTCTAAAAAATTATTAGGCTGTATAACATTGCACCTTATCTGGATTTAACATATCATAATAGACCACCTTTCTGAATGGCCAGGGTCTAGTTCCAACCTGTACAGATGAGTGGAGACATTCGACCCTTGGATCTCTGGGTTAAGTTGATTTTACTAAGCATAATTTCTTCCATAGCCATCCGTTTACCTTCAAAGGCTGAAATATCATTGTTTCTAATTGCTGTGTAAAATTCCATGGTATATATGTACCACAGTTTTTGGATCCATTCATCCAGTGAGGGACATCTGGGTTGTTTCCATAGTCTAGCAATAGTAAATTGAGCTGCTATGAACATAGTTATTGCTGTGTCATTATAATGTGCTGATTCTAAATCCCCTGGAAAGATACCCAGGAGTGGAATAGCAGGATCATATGGTGGGCTCATCCCTAGTTTTTTGAGGATTCTCCACACTGCTTTCCAGAGGGGCTGTACCAGTCTGCAGCTCCACCAACAGTGTGTTAGTGTGCCTATCTCTCCACAGCCCCTCCATCATCTATTATTGTTTATTTTTTTTTCATTTTTGCCTTTCTGACTGGTGTAAGGTGATATCTTAATGTGGTTTTCATTTGCATTTCTCTGATTACTAGTGATTTAGAGCACTTTTTCATGTATTCATTGGCTTGATCAATGTCCTCTGTTGAGAAGTTTCTATTTAGCTCTTTGGCCCATTTATTAATTGGGCTGTTAGTGTTTTTGTAGTTGAGATTTTTGAGGATTTTGTAGATTCTGGATATGAGACCCCTGTCAGAGGAATCATATCCCATGATTCTCTCCATTTTCATAGGAAACCTCTTGACTCTTTTGATTGTTTCCTTCACAGTATAAAAGGTTTTTAGGTTTATGGCATCCCATTCACTGATTTTTGACTTTACTTCCTTCACTTTTGGAGACATGTTGAGAAACTCTTTGCCTACTCCCAAATGCTGAAGTGTTGGACCTACTTTGTCTTTTAGTAAATTAAGTGGACAACCCAGTGGCTCAGGCAGTAGTTACCATAGCACTGATGTGTTCAGGACTTAGCAGGTGAAAGTTCACCTGTGTTCCAAACTAACCCTTCCCTCAATCCCCACCCCCAAGGCTATTAAGGTAATCTACTCCTACTTCCTCAGTATTCCAAGGACTGAGAAGATAGCAGGGTCAAAAGGAGAGCAGAAATGAAAATGAGTAGACTTTTCATCTTGGTTCAAGAATTGCTCCTGACCTATTTAGAAAAGTCATTCATCTTCTCTGGAATTAGGCTTTTGTAACTGTTTAAAAAAATAATGTTCACTGGCTGAAATTATCCTTTCCATGTCTTTTTCATGTGGCCTATGGGAGTTTACAGCAGTATTTAAAACATTTAGGTGAAGTTGCCATTGAGATGTCCTTGAGACTTTACTGATCAAAATCATCAAAATTTGGGCTGGAGCAGTGGAAATCAAAGGAATTTGTACAGGAAAAGAGGAAGTTAAGTTGTCTATATTTGCTGATGACATGATTCTATACCTAGAAGACCCAATAAGCTCGACCAGAAAACTTCTAGAGCTTATAGGCAATTTCAGCAGAGTGGCTGCCTCTACAACATTAATAAAGCTCTAGCTTTCCTTTAATCCAGCAACAAGTCTGCAGAAGAAGAAATCAGGAAATCTCTCCCATTTATCATCTCCTCCAAAAAAATAAAATACTTGGGCATCAGCCTTACAAAGGTTATTAAGGACCTCTACAACGAAAACTATCAAACACTAAAAAAAAAAAAAAAAAAATTACAGAAGACCTGAGTAGATGGAAATACATTCCATGCTCACAGTTAGGTAGAATTAATATAATTAAAATAGCCATTCTACCCAAAGCCCTATACAGATTTAATGCAATCCTCATCTAGATACCAATGTCATTCTTCACAGATATAGAAAAAGTAATTTTCAAGTTCGTATGGAATAACAGAAGACCCAGATAAGCCAAAACATTACTCTGCAGGAAGGAAGAAGTAGGAGGTATCGCAATCCCTGACCTGAAATTATACTACAGGGCCACAGTAACAAAAACAGCATGGTATTGGTATCAAAACAGAACTGAAGACCAAAGGAATAGAATAGAAAATTCTGAAAAGTAATGGTTTTTGAGAGGATTAGAAATATAAACAAAGAGTTCAAGTAAGAAAAATAGACCAATTTAGTTGATATCAGAAATGAAATAGAAGACAAATGATTCCCCAGAAATAATGCACAGACATGGTTAAAATGAACAATTATGAACAATTTCATGACATCAAATGAGACAACTTATTAAAATGAGAAAATTTATAGTAATATGTATCCTACTGTACTAATTGGGAATTAGAAAACCTGAATTCTTGGAACAAATAGAGAGTTTGAGGAGTAATAGATAAAAAACTTTTAACAAAAAATGCCCTAAAACTAGGTGAATTCTATTATACATTTAAAGAAAAGATAATGATATCATTTGTTAATTTTTTTCCAGAAAATAAAAGGGGAAACATTTCCAACCTCATTTTATGAGGCCAGAATTACCCTTATATAAAAGGTAATGACACCACAAGTAAGGAATACTAGGGGCTTGGGTGGTGGCTTGGCGGTTATGGCACTTGCCTGGCAAATGTGAGGATGCATGTTCAAACCCCAGCCCACAATCACAATGAAGTGTCGGAGCACTGAAAAAAAACTAAATAAAATTGATTTTCTCTCTCTCTCTCTCTTTCTGTGTCCCTATCTCTTAAAAACAAAAGAAGAAAATAAACAAAGAAAACTGTAGGCCAACATCCCTGATGAACACAGAAGCAAAAATCCTCAACAATTTTATTCATGTGGCCTTCATTGCCCCAGGACTTCACTGTGTACATGGTTCTGGGGTTTGAACTCCTGTACTCCCACATGCAAGGCAAGCACTTCAACTGCTGATAAGGTGTAATGTCATACAACCTAAGGCATTTGTAGAGATGTACTGGGAAGTGAGGGGGGAGGGATAAGGGTGGGTAATTTGGGGGGATCTTGGGGGTAAATCTAATTTTCAGAATTTAAATACATATTACATTATTTCATTAGAAGCTTGTTTGATTGTTCAACAAATAAGTTTCTGAATAAAAAATAAATAAATCCTGAACAAAATCCTAGCAAAATAGATACGAGAGCACATTAAAGATACATTAGGACCAAATAGGATTTACCTGTGGGATGCAAGTATGATTCATTAAATAATATTATATGCCACATTAATAGAATATGGAATTATATACCACATTAATAGAATACAGGATGAAAATCGATAGATGCCAGACATGTTTGACAAGGTTCAATATCCATGATAAAAATGATCAGCTAATTAGGTATAAAAGTATTTTACCTTAATTCAATAATGGCTATATGTGAAATTCCACAGATAACATCATACTCACAGTCCAACCCTAAATCTAACAGAAGACAGGAAACTACCAAAATCAGAGCTGAAATCAACAAAATTGAGAACAAAAAAGCTGTTAAATCTATTAACAAATCTAAGAGTTGGTTCTTTGAAAGAGTGAACAAAATTGACAGACCCCTTGCCAAACTCACCAAAAGGAGGATCGAAATAAAGCAAATCAACAAAATCAGAGACGAAAATGGAAATATCACCACAGACTCATCCAAGATACAGAAGATTGTCAGAACCTATTTTGAAAACTTATACTCTGCCAAATTTGATAACCTGGAGCACATGGACAAATTTTGGGCACACACGACATCCCCTCTTTAACACAGGAGGACATTGAAAACCTCAACCAACCTACCACAGAAAGCGAAAATAAAGCAGCAATTAAAGCTCTCCCAAAAAAGAAAAGCCCAGGTCCGGATGGATACACGGCAGAATTCTACCAAGCCTTCACAGAAGAACTAACACCGATCCTCTTCAAGCTCTTCCAGGAAATTGATAGAGAGGGAACACTCCCAAACACTTTCTATGAAGCAAACATTACACTGATCCCAAAGCCCAACAAAGACACATCAAGGAAAGAAAAGTACAGCCCAATTTCCATGATGAACATTGATGCAAAAATCCTAAATAAAATTTTAGCTAATCGGATACAAAAGCACATTAAAAGATAATTCATTATTATCAAGTGGGCTTCATTCCAGGAAAGCAAGGCTGGTTCAATATATGCAAATCAATGAATGTAATTCACCACATAAACAGAATTAAAATAAAAAATCATATAATCATCTCAATTGATGCAGAGAAGGCATTTGATAAAATTCAACACCATTTTATGCTCAAAACTTTGGAAAACATAGGGATCAAGGGAAGATACTTTAACTATGTCAGATCCATTTACGACAGTCCCATAGCCAACATTATCCTCAATGGAGAAAAACTGAAAGCATTTCCACTGAATTCAGGTACTAGCAAGGCTGTCCACTTCCCCCACTCTTGTTCAATATAGTCCTTGAAACCCTTGCCAGAGCTATCAGGCAAGACAAGGAAATCAAAGGTATTCATATAGGAAAAGAGGAAGTTAAGTTATCTCTATTCGCTGCTGACATGATTTTATACCTAGAAGACCCACTAACATCGGCCAGAAAACTCCTGGAGCTCATAGGTGATTTTAGCAAAGTAGCTGGCTACAAGATCAACTTCAGCAAATCATTAGCGTTTCTTTGCTCCAGCAACAAATCCACAGAAGAAGAAATCAGGAAATCTCTCCCATTCACCATCACTTCCAAAAAAATGAAATACTTGGGCATTAACCTTACAAAGGATGTTAAGGACCTCTTCAAAGAAAACTATCAAACACTATAAAAAAGAAATTACAGAAGACCTGAGTAGATGGAAAAACATTCCATGCTCATGGTTAGGCAGAATCAATATAATAAAGATGACCATTCTACCCAAAGCCCTATACAGATTCAATGCAATCCCTATCAAGATACCTATGGCATTCTTCAGAGATATAGAAAAAGCAATTCTCAAGTTCATATGGAACAACAGGAGACCCAGACTAGTCAAAACACTACTCTATAGAAAAGAAGAAATAGGGGGCATCTCAATCCCTGACCTGAAATTATATTACAGAGCTGTATTTCAAAAACAGCACGGCATTGGTATCAAAACAGAACTGAAGACCAGTGGAACCGAATAGAAGATCCTGAGACAAACCCTCATACCCTTAACTATTTGATATTTGATAAAGCGAACAAAGGCATAGTCTGGAAGAAAGATAGCCTGTTCAACAAATGGTGTTGGAAAAACTGGACAGCCATGTGTAGACAACTGAAGCTGGATCCTTATCTTTTGCCCTGCACAAAAATTAAATCAAAATGGGTCAAAGATATGGATATTAAGCTAACAACTTTAAACTTACTGGAAAAAGAAGTAGGGTCAACACTACAGGACATAGGAGTCGGTGGCACCTTCCTTAACAAAACTCCATGGCTCAAGCAATAAAGTCAAGAATAAATGAATGGGATGCAATTAAAATAAAAAGTTTTTGCACAGCTAAAGTTCTAGTCAAGAGCATCAAGAGAGAACATACAGAATGGGAGAAAACTTTTGCCTGCTACACCTCAGACAGAGGGCTAATATCCAGAATATACAAGGAACTAAAGAAACTAAACACCAAAATCACAAATAATCCAATCAATAAATGGGCTACCGATCTTAAAAGAAACTTCTCACCAGTGGAAGTCCAGAAAGCCCATAAATATATGAGAAAATGCTCTATATCATTAGCTATAAGGGAAATGCAAATCAAAACTTCAATGAGATACCACCTCACTCTTGTTAGAGTGGCAAAAATGAAGAATACAAACAAGGACAGATGCTGGACGGGGTTTTGGGAAAAGAGGAACAATGTTACACTGCTGGTGGGACTACAAACTGGTTCAGCCACTATGGAAAGATGTATGGAGAATCCTCAAAAAATTAAGGCTGGAACCACCTTATGACCCAGCTATCCCACTCCTGGGTATTTTCCCAAAAGAGTTAGAATAAGTGTATTATAGTGATGTGGCTTCATCAATGTTTATAGCAGCTCAATTTACTATAGCTAGACTATAGAACCAACCCAGATGCACCTCACTCGACGAGAGGATACAAAAACTTTGGTACATATATACTATGGAATACTACTCGGCCATTAGAGAGGACGATATTATGGCTTTTGAAATCAAATGGATGGAGATGGATAGAATTATGCTTAGTGAAGTCTCCCAATCTCAGAGACTCAAGGGCCGAATGGTTTCTCTCATCGGTTGATGCTAGAATTTATGGGGAATCAGTAGGGCAGACAGCTAACCTAACAATACTTCAAATTGTATGACACTCAGAGTAATAGGGGGATTGCTCCCTAGGATACTTGGAGGCGTTGGGAGGGGGATGAGGAGGGGGAGTGTATGAAGAACTCATAGGAGACTGGAGAGTGGGAATATGGGGGAACCATCCCAGAACCCGATGTCATTCCTCCACGAGATACCCATTCAATGCATGAGTTCTTCTGGGGGAAACTGCAACAGGTGAAACCCAAGGTGGTCATCCATGTTTTGGCATTACCCCTTGATAACAAAGTATATATACATTGATTACTGTTGGTTTGATAATGTTGCTCCCTCAATTGTATCTCTATATACTTCTAATAAAAAATTTTTTTTAAAAATCATACTCAATGGCAATGAAGATCGAAGATTTTCCTGTAAGATCCAGATCAGGGCAAGAGTGCCTACTCTACTCTTTTATTCAATACACTCCTAACCAAAGCAATTAGGTAGGAGAGGGGAAAAAATGGCATCCTCATTAAAAGAAGATGTTAAGTTGCACATGTTTGCAGATGATGTAATTTGATACCTAGAAAACATTTTAGAGTCTTTGGATTCAACAAAACATAATTGGAACTAATAAGTGGATTCAATAGAATTTTAGGATAAAAATCAACACAAAAATCAATTCATTTTTCTATACTATCAAAGACTTATCTAAAAAGAAAATTAAGGAATAATTCCCTTTACAATGGCATCAAAATAAATAAAATATTTATGAATACATTTAATCAGGAAAGTGAAAAATGTGTACTGTAAATCTATAAGACATTGATGAAAGACAATTTTAGGAAACCAAAAATGAAGAGCTAATCTCTATTCAGGAACTGGTAGAATTAATTAAGGCAACCATACTTCTCAAAGCAACCTACAAAATTCCAATAGAACTTTTTATAAATGTAAAAAACTTTTGAAAAACCATTTATAATCTGATATGGCCACAAATATATCAATGTTAATAAATACCAAGCTGGGGCTTTAGCAGTGGCTTGGTAGTTACGATGCTTGCCCAGCATATGCCAGGACGTGGGTTTGAACCCCAGCACCACCTACACAACAAAGTGTCAGAACAATGAAAGCCACATAGAAGACTAAATAAAATTGGTTCTCTCTCTCTCTTTCTCTCTCTCTCACTGTTCCTTTCTATTTAAAAAATAAGTACAAAGCTAAAGGTATCACATGCCCTGATCTCGAAACAAATTACAAAGTTAACAGAAAAATCAGACAGATAAATATTTTATAGGAAGAGACCCATAGATCAATGTAATATAATAGAGAGGCCCCAAACAAAAACATGTATATATATATATATATATATATAGATAGATAGATAAGGTCAACTCATCTTTGATGAGGATGCCAAGGATTCATGAGGAGAAGACAATTTATTAAGTAAATTGTGGTAGAAAAATTTTATATATGTATGCAAAAAGAATGAATCTGGACACTTATCCAAAATCCAACTTAAAATGGATTCGACTTAAGAATAAAACTTGGAATAATAAAATTCTCAGAAAAATATTGGAAAAATGCTTCAAGACATTGGACTGTGCAATGATTTTTTGGATATAACACCACAAACTGAAACAACAATAGCAAAAATAGACAATGCGGAATTCTATCAAGCTAAAAGTCTTCTGCGTAGCAGAGGAAAAGACAACAAAATGAATAGGCAACCTACGAAACAGCAGAAAACTTTTGCAGACTAAATATCTGAGAAAGGACTAATATCAAAATTATTAAAAGAAATGTATACAACTCAACAGTAAAACATTTAATAACCCAATTTAACGAACTATAGAAATGATCCCTGAAAGTATAGTCTTTAATAACCCAATTTAAAAATGGGCAAATGGCCTGAATAGACATTCCTTCAAAGAGGAAATACGAGTCACCAATAGGCATATGAAAATGTGCTCAGCGTCAAAAATCATAAGGGCAAGACTGGCCTTATAAAATGTATTGGAAGTATTCCCTCTAGCTCTATGTCTAGGGGGAGAGTTTATGACATATTGGACACAAACCTTCTTTATTTGGTAGAATTTGGCCATGAAGCCATATGATCCTACGCTTTCTTAGTTGAAAGGTTTTTAATTACGACTTCAATTTCCTTATTATTAATTTGTTTCAGCTTTCTTATTCTTCCTGCTTCCACCTTGGTAGTTTAGTTTTCTAGGAATTTACTAATTTCTTCCAGATTATCCAATTTATTGACATATAATTGTTATATGATCCTTTTAATTTGTAAAGTATCTTGTAATGTCTCTACTCTTGTTTCTAATTTTATTCCTTTGAATCTTCTCTCAGTATTGCTATGGGTCTCAGTATCCCTAGTGGGTTGCCAATTTTATTTTTTCAAAGGATCACATATTTATTGACTTTTCAAGTTTTACATTTGATATATTTTTGCTCTGTTCTTTCTTACTTGATTCCTTCTGCTAAATTTGTATTTAGTTCATCCCTTTTCTAATACCTTAAGGCGTGTTTGTTTAGAATCTTTTTTGAAGGTAGGCATTTATGGCTATAAAGCTCCCCATTGGAATGGATTCTGCTGTATTCCATAGGTTTGGAAATGTGATGTTGGCGATGTAATTTGTCTGAAGATATTTCTCCATTTCCTCTGAATTTTCCTTGACCTATTGACTGTTCAGAAGCATATTATTGAGTTTCCACATACTTTTGAATAATCTATGCTTTTTCCTAGTATTTCTATTTTCATATCACCATGTTTAGAAATAATGCTAGATATGATTTCACTACTCTTGAATTTGTTGAGATTTTGTGACCTAACATCTGATCCATGCTGAAGAATATTACATATGCACAAGAAGAAAATGTACTTTATGCTGCTGTTAGATGCAAAATTCCATGCACATCTGTTAAATCCATTTGATCTTAAGAGTACTCCGGTCAGGTGCTGGTGACACTAGCCTGTAAGCCCTCCTAAGAGAGAGTTTGAGGCAGGAGGATGGCACTTTTGGGCCAGTGTTGGCAATTTAGCAAGATAGTGTCTCAAAATAAAAAATAACATCCACTTGGAGGTAACTCCATAGTAGAGTTCCCCAAGGTACAATTCTAAAATCTGTGAAAATATTAAAAAAAAACAGAAAAAGAAAATAAAGTGTACTCCCACTCAAGATTTCCTTGTTAATGTTACATATAGTTGTTTAAGATGGGGTAGCCTTTTATTGCTGAGTATCTCTTCCAACATGTCTAACAGTATTTGCTTTATACATTTAGGTTATACAATGTTGGATGCATAGATACTTAAAATTGCTATGACCTTTTTCACCAAATAATCACATTAATAATTGTCATTAATAATAATTTGATGATTATTTAATTATTAGTTTAACGTTAATTAATGTTCATTATCTCTTGCAACTGTTTTTTTAGGCCCTGGGTTGGATTCCCCAGCACCAGAAGAAAACACACAAACCTCTCCCTTTATCATTGAGTTTTGGTATTTTGATTTTATTATTTATGGAGTTGATGAGTACCTCTTTGGGTTGAACATGTTTGGGGACCTTCATGTTTCATTCCGGGTATCTACATCTCTCGTAAAATACGGGGAGTTTTCAGTGATTATAACATTAAATAAGTTTACTATGGCTTTCTGCCATCTCTTCTGTTACTGGAACTCACATAATATGACTATTTGTTCACTTAATGATGTGTCATAAATCCTGTAGAGCTTTCTTTACTCTTTTACATCCTTCTCACCCTGCCCCCCACCCTTCTCTTCCCCTCTCTCTCTCTTTCTCATATGACTGGTTTATTTAAGAAGATGTGTCTCCTAGTTCATATATTATTGTCTCTTGCTTGATCTACATTACTGCTGAATCCTTCTTTTGTATCTTTTTATTTCATTTATGGAATTCCTCATCTTTGAGATTTCTGTCTGGTTCTTTCTCATGATATTTATAGTGTGTTGAAATCCTCATTCAGGTCATACATTATTTTACTGATTTTATTGAATTATCCATCTGTATTGTCTTGTATGTCACTGAAATTCCATAGGAACAGCTACTTTATTTCATTTTTTCTCAATTCATAAATTTCCATTTCTTCGAGGTCAACTACTGAAAATTAGTTTGTTCATTGTTTTTGTGCCATGTTTCCTTGCTTTGTCATGTTTCTTTTGTCCCTGTGTTGATATCTAATGGTAAAATTGCCTCTTCTAAATCTATAAAAGTGATTTTAATGAGACAGACTTTTAACTACTGATCAGTTCTAGGATGTTGTTAGGGAAGGGTGTGTTGGCTTTGGTTCTAGAGAGACACAGTAGTATAGTCTCTATGCAGCTTTTTCAGCTTTGATCTACATCAGCAATGACTATATGTCCCTCAATTAAGTGGATATTGAGAGTTTGTAGAAATGGTGATAGCACTGCAGTTGTCCAAGTCCAAAGTCTTCTCTGAGATTCAAGGCAAAGTTTAAATTTGAGAATGCCTATAAAAATCCAAATCAGGTTACACATGTCCAATATATAAAGGCATATAGTAAATATTTCCATTCAGAAATACAGGGGCATATAAAGAAGGAATGGGACTTAAACAAGTCCAAAATCCAGCTGGCAAAACAAGTCTTGTAGTTCCATGATGGTATTTGGAGCATGTGGCATCATATCGTTCTCTACAAAAAGTTTGTGTAGCTCCACCCCTATGACCTTGCCATTTGCAGTCCACATTGCCTCTCTGTTTGCTTGTTTGTGCTTGATTCCTGCAGTGGTTCCAGTACTGGCAATTCTTAATCTCTGGGGTCTCCACTGCAGCATTGGCTTCCTCCTCATATCTCTACCCATCATCCTCTCAGGGGCTATCTGCAGGGACTCCAACCCTGGGGCAATTTGCCTGGTCTTCCTTTCAAATCTCAGTGGAAATCTCCATGACTACCTAACCCCAGCATCCTGCAATCCTGCAGAACTAGCACCAAGTGGTTGCTGCCAGGGTCTGTCACCATCTCCAGCAGTAGTAGCCAAGCCTCCAGAGATCATGGCTCCAGTAACCTCTGAGTGCCTGGGAGGCTGAGCACATTGAAAAACATTCCTAGGCCCCCTTGTGAAAGAAGGTGCTCCACTAACCTTTTCTCAATGGAATTTTTACTTCCTTGAGTGTGAGAGATGGGTGTGACCTTGCCAATTCCTGAGATGCCCTCAAGTCGTCTATCTTTTTGCCTGTGGGGAAAGTCTTTAGTACTTTTTCAATGGCAGTGATGCCTTTAACAACAGTCACTTCCTGAGCCCCAGTTTTGATCCCACCTTGCAAGTCCAAGTTTTTCAAATCTTTCTGCTCTGGAATATCACAATACATTTGGCTAAAAGCCACCAGCAATACTCATGCCATTGCTTGAATGTTATGCTGTCTAGAAATTTTTTCTGCCAGCCTACAAAGGCCATCACCTTTAAAATCAGCCTCACAGAATGTCTCGGGACACAGGCCAAATACAGACAACTTCTTAACCAGAATGTAATGCAAATGGTCTACAGTCCAATTTCCATTAGAGTCCTCCATTTCTTCTAAACACTCATGAGATGTGTTTACTTAGCACAGTTCTATCTGCATTCGGGTCTTCTGAGCTCCCACTAGAATCACCCGCTAAGCTATGCTTAAAACAAGCTAAAGCTTTTCCACCCTGTATCACTAAACTTTCCAAAATTCCTTCCACAAATATCCAAAAATGCCAAAAGCTTCTAAACCACAGGTTCAGTTTGCTTACAACAATGACTCCCATTCCCAGTACCAAGTTCTCTTTTAGTCAGATTTTCATTTCTGTGATCCAAGGACCTGAGAAGAACAATTTTAGAAGGAAAAGTTTATTTTGGACTCACAGCTTTGGAAGTCTTAGTCCATGGAAGGCCACCTCATTCCTCGGGACTCAAGGTAAGGCTGAACATCATAGTGTAAGTCATGGCTGTAGGGAGCAGAGATCTAAGGATGTCACATCAGGAAGGAGAGCATAGAGAGAAACTCTGTGTCAGATACAAAATATATACCCCAAAGGCATGCTCCCAATGGCCCAAGCTTAAGCTTTTCCAGCTTGCACTGCCAAACAGCTCATCTTTTCATTGCTATGACCCAAGGACATGATAAGAACAAGGGGTATCCCAGCGGTTTGGGCCCCATAAAGCATGGTGCAGCTGCAATTTAGATCCCAGTGCAGACGAACCAGTGGTAACTTTGGCACCAGGATAGGAAATCCCATACAGTGGTGACTCAGAACATGGAGGTGGTGAGACACAGCAGTGGTCCAGGCTCTGTAAGCCTAGGTGCAGAAGCATCAGAGATGCAAGAATGGCAGAACACAGTTATGGCTTGGGCTCCAGGGATTGTAGCATCACTCTGATGACTACTCTGCAAGAGAGTTGTGGTTCCTCAGCAGGTAAGACTGACTGGAGTGCTAGTCCAGATCCTGGGAAGCAGGCCCTATCATTGTTTGGTGAGGTGGTGAAGTTCAACCAAGGCCCATCTCCTGGTGGTAATATACTATGCCAGCTCAGGAGCTGAAGGCACAAGTGCTCTGCTGAGGCAGGGTTACCAATCACCTGATGGTAGGTGCACCAGTCTAAAGTTTTATCTAATACCTTCTATGTACCAAACACAGTGCTACGATAGGAACTGAGGAAGTAAAAATGAATGAGGAATGGGAATGTGTTATAATCTACTGAGATGAAGAACAAGTATAAGGTTGTGTGATAGGACATTGAGATCAGGGTCCCTATTGATGTTTGTGTATTGCCTTTAGCAATCAATATAATGTCAACTACACAGTAGGATAACTAATGTTTAATGATTTCATTTAAATACAAGTAGTACATGCAGAGTGCTAGGAGAAACCTCACACATAGGAGTTACTCTTTTTACTATGGAGGAGGTAATATTTGAACTGGATATTTGAAAAATTGAGTAGGAAAACTTTTCAGGAAGAAAAAAATGATGAATGCATTTTAGGAAGGGAAACAGCGTTTGAAAAGACAGATATGCATGATGAGCTGTAATTTACTGAAATGCAAGAAGCATGTTTGTAACACATGGGATAAATAAATATGAGGATGATGGGGTAGCGAGGAAATTAGAGAACTTCTGAGTCTCCCTATTTTTAACTTCATCTTTTTAGGATCTCTACATACATGTGATGGGGGTAATGACTAAATTTTATAACATACACTTTTTTAAAAAAGAAAGATACGGACAGTGGAGAGAGAGAGAACAAAATAAAGAATCAATTTTATTTAGTTTTTCACGTGACATTCGTTGTTCTGACACTTCCTTGTGTACCCGGTGCTGGGGTTCAAACCCATGTCCTTAAGCATACCAGGCAAGTGCCATAAATGCTAAGCCACTGCTCCAACCCCATAAAATACACTTTTTAAAAATAAAATCATATTTTAAGAGAGAGAGGGACAGTGAGAGAGAGAGAGAGAAAGAGAAAGAGAAAATCAATTTTATTTAGTTTTTTATGTGGCCTTCGTTGCTCCAACACTTCACTGAGTAGGTGGTGTTGTGGTTTGAACCCTTGACCTCGTGCACACCAGGCAAGTGTCATAAATGCTGAGTCACTGCTCCAGCCCCTATAATATACACTTTTGACATATGTGTGTATTTTAAAGAAAGAACTAGTTATTACAATAAATAAATCTGCTATAATTTTATTTTATTTTATTGTTGGAATTCTCATAGGTATATAATGATGATTTGTCCAGAAAATTCTCCAAGAACTTTCTGGCATGAAATTACAACTTATTTTTACTTTATTTTTCATCATTATATATAGCTCAGGTTTGGAAGGCAGTTCTCTAATTGCAATATCACATATGTGAACTCCATTCCTATTTGCCTAAAGGGTTTTAATGATGGAAAAACACATTTTAAAGGCAAACATTATGGATAGGCAGACTGTTTACAATTCCTACTCTATGCTTGGCAAAAACAAAAATAAAATTTCATAAACACACATTCCCAATTAGCTACGGCATATTTAAATAGTGGATTTTTTAAAGAGAAAATAGCAAATTTTGAATTTGGCCTACAACCAGAATTTTAAATTCTTATTATTTAGATACATGTATTCCACAAACTTGCCACAAAATAATTTAGCACTGCCTTTGTAGATTGGATAAAGGCAATACATGAAGTTAACACAAAAGAGAGATTATTACTAGGAAGTTACACGGATGTGCAATAATGATCTGGTAACTGTCAGTAGCAGACCTAAAATGTTCCTCTGTTCTCTGCAGTGCCAAGTTCTGCACTTTGATGTTAATTTCATTGTGAAAGTTGAAAACAAAATAATTGCTGAAGCTAAATTTTCAGAATTGAGAATACCAAAATTCCTAACAAAATGGTGTAAAAATACTAATTCTTCTAAACAAATGGGAAACAGAAACAGAATGAGTATTCTTTTTTTTCCCCTAAGTGAGAGTAACAGTGAGAGAGAAAGAGAAAGAGAATCAACTTCAGTTTTATATCTAGTTTTTGTTGCTCTGATACTTAGTTGTGTGCATGGTGCTGGGGTTCGAATCCACATCCTTGCAATATGCCAGGCAAGCACTGTAACTGCTGAGCCACTGTTCCAGCCCCAGGAAATGATTATTCTTGCTTTTCACAAAATAGTCTCAATGTAGAAGAAAATTTATAAGGGAGCTTTCCACTGAAAACTAATTGATATTTGTGAGTATATCATGATTTTGTAAAATTTACCTTTCTTCCAAGTCAAATGTATTATAGAAGAAAAGCATATAATTAATTTCAAATAACTGCAAGTCACTAAGCAGCTGTCCTTAACATTTTATTTTCATTTAAAAATATAATTGAAGACAACTGATCAGAAAAACTGAAGTTGTTGATAATAAGAGATAGGAGACAAAGAATTGAAAGGGAAGAATATGCAAAATTTTTGTTTAGGAAAATCAGAGAACAAAAGAAATCATGATATGTAGTATTTACTTTAAATGAGCCATGTATGCAAACTGAGTCAGAGAATGGTATGTTGGAGGCATTCATATTAAAAAAAAAATCTGTAAGTATACCATATAGATCCCTAAAGAAAGAAACTTAAGTGTTGAGTTGCTAAGGTATCAGCATCCAAAGTTATGTATTCAAAGCATATAACATTATATTTTTCAAAATTAAAAATCTGTTCTTATAAGTCACTTAGATTATTCAGCATAATAGCTGTTGACTAATAGCTCACAATAAAAGAACTGTTCAATGATAGCGTTAAAAATCAAAGCTACATAAGATGTGTATCCAAGACAGTGCTCATGCTAATCAGATCTATAAAGCAAACTCGTAGGCACTCATGCATTCATTTTCTTTATCTGCTGAATTTGAGCTTATATAGGACAAAAACAGTGCCCATTTCTCTCTGAGACTTCTGCCAGACCACTTTCTAGAGTTCAGTTCTAAAGAAATGCAATGTAGAATCTCTTAGAGTTTCCATGGTAACCTTTGCCTGTTCCCATCGGAATGTGCCAGGGCTGCTGCCCCTCAGCTGTTGGTTGAGGGAGGAGACCAAAGCTTCCAGGGGTTCTGCTTCCTTGGAACAGAGGTATTAGACAAGAGTGAGCCAAAAAACAAGTGCTGAAACGATTTTTGACAGCAATTGTATTTAACTCCTGCGGAAATGACTTTTCATGTGGGATAACTATTTATTATGGGCCATGAAGAATCCATAAAAATGAAAGTTTTATCAAGGTGCTACCCACTGAGTGGTCACAATAAATTGGGTACTTTTTCTGTCCAAAGCAGACACATTTCTCTTGCAGCCTCCACAAGACTGCCACAGCTCTCCCCGAGGGTGCTGCCCTCAACTTTGGGAGCTCAGGGGCTGGGAAAATGACAAAAGGAATCATAAAAACATTAAGAGATCATTTTAGACCATTAGTTGACCACTAACTGCCTAACCTTTCCATAAAGATTCTCAATGCAAAAATTCTTTTGCTTGGAAAAATAAGCACCAGTACACAAAATATATTTATATAAGAGCAGAGAAGTTTATTATATCTTTGTTTACAACTTCAGGGGCAAAAAAACAAAATCTAAAATGCCTGGAATATCTTTCAATCAAGAAATACTTAAAACAATATAGTATTAATAAATATGTAAATATGTGCCATTGTAATAAATTACACCAGTGTCTACTACATTTAGAGCACTGTACATTACGAATTGTTAAGAACACATTGTGATGTATGTTTGGACAGGTGTGGTGAAAAGCATGGATAGATGTGGTGAAAAGCATGGATAGATAACTTATGGTCATTAATATTTTCTCCTTGCAAATGGCAAGAATAGGAAACAAGAGTAGTTAGAAGAATAAAAACTCAAAGTACATTGGAGAAATATACATGACATAATATGTTATAGCATTGTTATAGTTGACATATGAGGTGTCCCCCAAAAGCTCATGTGTGAGAGAATGCAAGAAGGCTGAGAGGTGAAATGATTGGGTTCTGAGAGCCTTAACCCAGTTAGTGAATTAATCGTCTGATAGGGATTAACTGGGTGGTGACTGTAGTTCTGTAGCATAGGGTGTGAGTGGAGGAGGGAGGTGATTGGGAGAGTGCCCTAGAGTTTACATTTGTCCCAGGTGAGGGAAATCTCTCTCTCTCTCTCTCTCTCTCTCTCTCTCAATCTGTCTCGGCTTCCTGGTGTGATTTTTTTACCTGTTTTCATCCACAACGCACTTCTGTCCTGATGTTGTGCCTAAACTCAGACCCTGAGGAATGGAGTCAGCAGTCTGTTCACTAAGACCTCTGAAACCATGAGCACCAAATACACTTTTTCTCCTATAAAATTTTTCATGTCAGGGGCTGCAGTGGTAGCTAAGTGGTTGGAGTGCTTGCCTAGCATGCACGAGGACCCAATTTTGAAACCCAGTACCACGTACACAACAGGGTGTTGGAGTAACCAGGACCGGATGAAAAATACATAAAAATTGATTCTCTCTCTCTCTCTCTCTCTCTCTCTCTCTCACTCTCTCCCTCTCTCTTTAAAAAAATAAATTGTCCATGTCAGATCTTTTGGTCACAGCAGTGAAATTGCTTCTGAACTTTAATAGTTTACAAAGAATGTAACTTGACTAGGCTTGTGGACAAAGGTTGTTCCTTCTGAGCGCAAAGCTTGTTGTTTTAGTCAGCTTTTCTGTTGCTGTGACTAAAAAATTCAACAACAATTATAGGAGGAAAAGTTTATTCAGGGGCTCACAGTTTCAGATATCTTAGTCCACAAAAGGCTAACTCCATTGCTGGGGCTCCACGTGACACAGAACATCATGGTAGAAGAGTGTGGCAGAGGGAAGTGTCTCAAGGCGTGGCTACAGGAAGCAGAGAGACTCCATTTTCCAGATCCAAAATAGACCCTAAAGGCATGCCCCCATCAACCAACTTCCTCCAGCCAAATCTACCATCTTACAGTTACCACTCAATGAATCCCTATCAAGGGATTAATTCACTGATTAGGTTGAGGCTCTCATAACCCAATCATTTCACCTCTCAGCATTTTTGTATTGTCTCACATGTTGAGCTTTGGGGGATACCTTTCATCCAAGCCACTTGTGCTTAAAAATCACTAACATTTAAAACAGGGAAACATTACTTATCATTTGAATATGTAGCAGGAAAAAAGATCCAGCTGAAAATATTCAAAGGATTGCAAGATTAAGGTATAAAAACAGGAAATACTTCTCAGTGAATTAGGATTTAATGGGACTCAACCTCCTCAGACGTCTTTAATAATTTCTTATAGCTGGTGGAGCAATAAGATCAGCAGAGAAAGATGATCTATTACAATTTGTTAACAATTTGTTCCATTGCAGACTGGAACAGGAGAGAGGTTATAGACAACAGATAGAGGTGAAAGAGTTGATGATTTTTACCAAGACACAGCTGAAAATGCTTTTTTACTACCTACTTAAATTTTGTAAACCAGTTCATAGATAAGAAGAATCAAACATTTATTATTAAAGTACTTTTGAATATAAATTTTGATAATTGATGTGTATAAGATATTATATTGTGGTAAACCATCTACTTCTAAATCTTATGAGAGAGAAGTAAAAGTAAATGAATCTCTTGTTGCTTTTACAAAATTTTAAGTCATAAAACTCTTCAAGTACTATTATTAATAGGCTTGTTTTTTTCTGTTTTGTTATTGCTTTTCAGTTCAGTATGTACTGGTTTAGTAATGCCATCAAAATTCTAGTATCCAGAGTGTGTAACCAAGGCAAACACCCCAATTAGCAAAATGTTATCTTAAACTATTTTATTCCTAAATTAGTTCCTCATTACAGACACACAAGCTGAAGAAAAACTTTAATTTTTGAATATCAGGGAGCAATGAGGAAGCAGGGATATGCAAGGATTTCCTTGGAGAACAATTACCTCCTCTGCCACAGAATAAAAACAACCAATTCTTATGCCACAATTTCAATGTGCTTGTTAGCTAATTAAACAGACTACTTTTTTCCTCTTATGAGAAACATAAAAAGTAGATAAAATAAATGAACTACTCCAACTTTAAGTTGAGAAAACATATATTCAATGAACATTCTGGTTGTAAATGACAGCTCACTCAAAGTAAATCAGAGAGATAGGAAAATATATTGACTCTTGCAACTAAAATGTAGGGATTGATGTATAGAGCAAAAAATGGTCAATCAAAACTAGGATTTAGAATCCACTAGGCCTCTCCCTGCAGTCTTTATTTACACCTCTCCGTGTGGATTCTATTTTATTTTTTTTAACTTTTCCCCTGAGGTTGAAATGGCCACCAACATATCCAAATTATATTTTTCACTAGAGGAGGGCTAAAACACACTCAACCTGGTCCTGAGTTCTAAAATGCCAAGAAAAGGATCTGATTCACCTAACTTCACATAGCTACCCCAAAATGTATCCATCAGTTGTGGCCATAGATAGAGGATTTGAAAATGGAACAATTCATACTTTAATTATATTGTTAGCAGGAACATTTCTTAGAAGGTGGATGGGTGAACTATACCATCCATGACACTAAAATTAAAAATTGGAAATTCTATCTGGGTGGTAAGAGGTTTTACATTGTATGTGCATGCTTGTGTGTGGGGGTGTGGGTGTGGTGGGTGAATAAGGAAAAGGGAGGAATGCAGAGAAAAAATAGGGGGGAAGAAGAGATAGAAGAAGAGAAGAGAGAAAGCAAAAAGCAGGGAAAATCAGTATAATGGCATTAGAGAAAGCATATGTTCTGTATAACCTAGAATTATAAATGCTGAGGAGTGAGTTTCTCTAAGAGATAAAATCTTTAAGCACAATGATGTTCAAGCAGATGCTTGTAGTAAATGAAATAAGTTCCATAATAAGGTAATGAAATAAGGAAGAGATGTGCACATTTCAGTATTTTTTTAATTTTTTAACCCAGTAGGGTATGTCTCCTCTATTATTTTCTTTTCCAATTTTATTAAGGAGTTGAGTTGTTGTACA
>PVKS010022084.1:0-34242 GCA_004027875.1 Aplodontia rufa | reverse complement strand
CTATGGAAGAGATCATGATGAGTAAAATCAGCTTAACCCAGAGATCTAAGGGTCGATTGTCTCCACTCATCTGTGGAGGTGGGGACTAGACCCTGGACAATGAGAAAGTTGGTCTAGTAGCATGAGTTAAATCCAGATAAGATGTAATGCTTTACAATCTAATACTTTTTTTTAGAGTTATAGTGGGAAGGGGAAGGGACGGATAAGGGAGGGTAATTGGGGGGGCACTCCTGGGGATAAATGCAATATCCAGAATATATACACATTTTATATTATTTTGTTAAAATCTTGTAAGGTTGCTCAAAAATAAAATTAAAAAAAAAAAAACTTTCCCAAGGATATCTTTGGGGTTAGTTGTTGGAATGAGCAGGATGGTATAAATCTATCTTTATTTATTTATTTATTTTTATTTGTTCAAGATAGTCTTACATTTAGGGGGGAATCATTGCCAAACAATCATGAACACATGCATAGTGACAGAACAAGCTAAGCTGATGCCATTCCAACGGTCTCCTCCCTTTAGGTTACCTCCAGTCTCATGTTTTCCCCTACTTTACCCCCATGTTAGTTGGGCTTCTCATGGAAGTCGAAGGTTCCCCACAGGGTTGATAACCCCCCTACTTCCTCCCTCCAGTTGCCTTGATATCCCTCCTATTTCCACTCCCCCTCTGCCCCCTCCCTTCATCCCCCAGTGTCATAGGCTATCTATCTTTAAAAGTAATAAAACTACTATATGTGAAAGTTAATACAAAATAGATTACAGAGCTAAAAGCATAAAACCACTAGAAGAAAACATTTGTGGACTAGGGGTATGTGAAGAATTCACAGATTAACACTGAGCACTTTTTCTTACTCTTTTTCTTTTTGTCTCTCAATACGTATATGTACACATATATGTGTATTTGAACTTCATTAAAGTTAAAAACTTTTATGATCCAAAAAAGGCCATTAAAAAATTGAAAAGATAAGCCACATGTTGGAAGAAAGTAATTTTGCATAACATATATGATAAAGGACTTGTATTCAGAGTAAATAAGAATACTTACTCAAAACTTTAATACAAAGATAAAAAGCAAATTAAAAATAGGCAAAAGATTTAATAGACAGTTTACCAAAGAAAACACATGAATGGTAGCCCACAGAAAGATGTTCAACATGATTAGTCACTAGGGAAATGTAAACAAAACCACAATAAGATACCACTTCATACCCACTAAATGATTATAATCAAGATGAAACATACTATACATTGGCGAAGATATGGAGAAATTAGAAAGATCTCATACTGTTGGAGGAAATGCAAAATAGTGCAGCCACTCTGGAGAACATTTTGCTAGTTTCTTAAAATGGTAAATATAAACTTACCACACAAACCAACAAATCTACTCCTAGATAGCCAAGATAAATGGAAACATATGCCTAAATAATCGCATATTCATCAGTATTATTCATGATATCCTCAAAATGGAAGCAAAAATTTTTTGTCAACTGGTGAATGGATAACCAAAATTGCTCTAGCAATATAGTGTAATACTATTCAGCAACAGAAAGAAGACACTATTGACAACTTCTATGTCATGAGCACAAAACTATGATCCTATGTGAAAGAAGTCAGATGCAAAGGATATATTCTATGATTCCATTCACATGAAAGATTCAGAAAAGGCAAATCACTAGAGATAAAAAAAAAAAAACAGATGAGGGATCTAATTGCAGTTTCATGCACCTGTAATTCCTGCTCACTTGGGAGGCTGAGGCAGGAGGATTCCAAGTTGGAGGCCAACCTGGGCAATTCAGTGGTCTTATCATGAATGAGAAAAAGGACTGGAAGGTGGGTCAGTAGAGTGCCCTTGCAAAACTAGATTAGTGATTAGTAGGGGCTGGAGGCAGGAACAGGAAGTTGCAGGCAAAGGGGATCCTTTTGAAATACTGGTTGAAGACCTCTGTAACTACTAAAAATCAATGAATTATACGCTTTAAACAGGTGAATTTTACGGGATATAACGTTTACCTCCATACAACTGTTCAAAATGAAAACCAACAACTTGTAGAGGTAATCTCTAACATAAATTATTGAGAGAAAGGAGGCTGAGGTGATGAATGGTAATGGAACCTGGGTGTCTTGCCAAAACTCAAAATATCTAAAATTCTAGTCGGCAACAGTATCCATGTGATGACTCTTCATACAATTATTCCTCACTTGAGTGTAGATAAGTTCCACAAGACTACTGAGAATTAGCAAAGGCAAATATCTACATCAATTATTGCAAATTATAATTTTAAGAGCAAAGACCTAGAAGCAGGTGATGGAACATGACATGAAAACGCTACCACCTTAAGGTAACATGATTATGCAATTAGTTCTAAATTCTCACGAAAAATATGATATGATCAATTTTGGAAAAATACGGAACTTTCTCACCCTCTGAATAAGAAATGGCTGGGAATTTGAAAAAATAATGCTAAAGAAACTCGAAGATTGAGATGCAAGAGAGAAACAGAAAAAGAAAGAAAACTGAGGCAGGAGGATCCCAAGTTCAAGGCCATCCTGGACAATTTAGCAATGGACTGTTTCAAAATTAAATAAAAAAGGCTGGGGGTTTAGCTCAGTGGTATAGCACTTGCCTAGCAGGCACCAGGCACTGGGTTCAATCCCTAGTACTGCAAGCAAACAACAAAATAAAGAAACACGGGGGCGATGATTACGGCTCTTGCGTGGCAAGCTCAAGTACACAAGTTCAAATCCCAGCACCCACGTACACAACTAAGTGTCAGAGCAATGGAAGCCTTGTGAAAAACTCAATTAAAAAATTGATTCTCTCTGTCTCTGTCTCTCTTTCTCTCACTGTCCTTCTCTCTAAAAAAAAAAAAAAACAAAAAAACAAAAAAACAAAGAAACACATCAAAAAGGAGAGGGGGTGGTGGAAAAGGAGAGCTTAACCAATATGCTGAATGAAATAGGTTAAATAAAACTAAACAAAAACAAATCCTGGCACGAGAATGAGGATAGAGTATGGAAGGTCATCATGCCTGCCCACAAGAAACTGGGTGAACATGATGGTGTTTTCTTACTTGGTCATCATGCTGGGAGCTGTTTTAATTTGGGCCTAGATTCCTCAGTGATCTCCATTACCAAGTTACCTTTAGCGTCACCTGGCAGGAAACAAATCTCCTTGCCCCAAAATTCATGTAACAAAAATAGCAGGAAAACATGTTAAGCGGGTATTTGATTGATTGATTGATTGATTGATTTTGGTCAGCAACAGTCAGCAACTCCCTTTGGTGGGTTGAGTTGTTTTTCTCAGTATCAAGAAAATAGAAATGAAAACTGCTGAACGCAGCAGGACGAGTGCAATAAATCTGAAAACCACTTCCAACTGTTTTTATGTGAACACTTCTAAAACTCTAGGATAATCCTGTATCTCCCTACAACTGCCACAAATAAAATATTTCTTAATTTTTTTCATGATAAAGCTTAATCCACATGTTTGTAGTTAACTAAATCATATCAAGCACACAGAAAAACAGGTGAGGCCTGGAAGATCTCCCATTGTTTTAACAGCCATTTTCTCTGCCTACCAGTTGCTGCAATCTGACCTGGCTCCAGGATCAGACCTGCTGTCAGCTCCCAGGGAGCTGTTCTATCTCCTGTGGAGACAAGTATGGCTTTGTCCTCCAAGTGCAGGACGCGGGGCAGGGTCCAGCTCCCCATTCAGTGGCTCACTGTTACGGCAATATTTCACTTCTTTCATTTGCATCTTTGCCTCTCAGACATGTTTGACTGCCCTTCCGTCCAGAAGTGTTCATCCTGGTCCCACCCAATAAAGACATTGACTCAGGGGCAACCTGGGATTCGGCGCTTACTAGTGTGATAAAAAGGTAGTGATGTTTCCTCCTTTCTAGTTTAGCTCAGTCTTGGGGAGGCATAGAGAAGGCATATGACTTTTAGTCATCAGAAAAGGATAATGCTTCATCTTGGTCTCCTTGGGAATTAGAAGAAATGTAAACGGATTATGCCTAGTTTATGCAAAATAAAGGGTACACAGATGTGGAGGGAAAATCTAAAAAAGATATTACAAACAGGTAAAATAAACAGGGCTGAATAAAGCTTAACATCTCTCCCATAAAACAAGGAAGCTTGCACTTTTGTTTTTTATAGAGAAATTTCTTCACTAACGACAAACTCCAAAGCAGTCAAGGTAAAATAGGTCTGCATAAATACGTTTATCAAGTGTGTGTATGGGTGTAACACTGTGAATGTGGATATGAACATATATAAATTCATATCATAGCTATATCTATACTCTTATTTTTTCATCTCATAGGAAGTACATATCTATAAATATTAAGTAATTATTCATGGGCCCCTCTCTTTCAACTGTGGAAAGGAAATATCAATTCAATTATAATGTGAAAGTTCATTAAACACTGTTAATGATATAGTTTATCTCCCTTCTAAGGAAAAAAATTACATGGGATTAATACAGTACTGCTAATATATTTAAGGAATTTTATTATTTTGAAACCTAAGTAGGAAATGAATATGAAGCTGAGTTTAAATAATCTTAATTAAATAAAATTATTACCATAGAGAAATAATTATAACTTAAGCATTCCTGTGCCCTGAGGGACCACTTAACTTAATTCTCCTTTATCATTTTTAATTATGTTTTTATATTTTTATTCCCATATTACAGATAGGAAAATTGAGTTTAGGATGAAGCAAATATTTTCTAACATGTCACAACAGCAAAACTTTTAATCTCTACTTCACAATCTTATTTCCAAAATAAGGTGGTAAAATTGGATGGGATTTTAAACAATTTTTTGCAGCCTCTCTTTATGATCATATGAAAAAATCCTACATATATATTTAAATACTGTTAAATGTAAAGGAATATTCTTATATGATTTAAGGGCATCATTGTATTAATCTTCTGTAAGAACTTCTCTTTGTCCATTTTAAAGCCTAAGTTAAAGATAAAAGGTGTCAAAGATAAGAAATGTAACTGGTACTGAAAACCTGTAAGAGAGGAATCCTACACCTCTCATCTTCCCACACCTTCAAGACTCAGTGTGTTGGCACAGCTACATCATAACCTTTCAACTCCATCATCCTTTAGAAATTATTAAGGTCTTAACCCCCTGATACTTACAGAGCTGGTCCTTGAGGGATTCTGGGTTGTTGCTTTCATTGTTTCTTTTGTTAAGAGTCAATTCTAGGCTCAGCCTCGTTGTCTGAGTGTGACTTGATCTATGACCCAAGAAAGTTAATGGTGGTGGAGGAACTCCATGTCACATCAAAATCGGTGAAGCAATCTGTTATTTTTAAGTGGCATTTCCTCTTCTCATCTAACAGTTGGGTTAAGTGTTTGATGCTTATGGTCCTTTTTAGAACTGTTGACCCATCCACCAGTCAGTCTATGCTTGACCTTTTTTGTTTATTTTCTCCACAACCTGGTGTTCCTTGGGGAACTCCTCCCTGCCTCTCAGTTGGTGCAGTTGGTTCCCCCTCTGGCTCCTGTTGGACAGATCCTGGCTCCAGACCTGGTTAGTGAGAGCATTGCTTGCTCCAGGCTGGAGAACAAACTCAATGATGGGCCAATCAAAACAAATGAGACTCAACCAAGCATCTTTAGAATTACTATATTGAAAAAAGAATTTTATTCTTTACCAAAAGCTAAATAAATGTAAAATTTGGGGATTGATTGCCATGTAGGAGAAATTGTCTAAAATCAATGTGAACATAGAGGAAAACCAACTCAAGAAGTGGCAAGAAACTAAGTCTTTGGAATCAGATATGCCTGACATATAACGTGACCTTCCAGCATGTGCATACACAAAAGAAAGTTAATTTTTTTTAAACGTTTTGATGTAATTCTTACAGCTTTTGAAAAAATAGCAGATCTGATCCCAACCAGACTTAGACTCTCTGGCAGTGGAGCCGTGGCATTTGTATTTTTAGTTATACCCTCAGCATTTCAGGGGATCAGTTGACTTAGATCATTGTGAACATCCACCAAAGGTTCCCACTCTTTCCTCAACACCACCAGCAAGCCAGATGCAGTTCACACACTGTTCCAAAGGCTTCCCAGAGAACAGATTATAAGATAAAATAGACTGAGGGCCACAGTTATTCTCTTCTGGTAGCTGTAACAGTTTTTTCTCCACCAGTCAGCACAGTAAAGTGATTATAATTATGTGGGGGCAATTTCAATTAAAGGAGGCCTTCTTTCTTTTCAATAGCCTCCTGGTAAACTAAAACAGACTTTAATCCCATCTGTGTTCTGGAAAATGTGGGGTTTACTTTCTGGACAATCTATCTGACTAGAACTGGTCAAAAAAATTTTATTAGGAAGAAAACACCCAAGATCTTACCAAATTCAAATTTTCTCCATATCTTAGAAAACTCAGGTAATCCACAGGGAAGGAATTGAGTTTGTTTATTAAATCTTAGAACTTAGGACAAAGGGTCATTATGGGAACACAGGTTCCTTAAGTTTAGTCAACAGAGTGCAGGAGGGCATGAATTTCTAGGTATTAATTGACTACATGGATTTCTTTCCCCAGTTTTATAAAGCAAGAGAAAGTACTCCAAATTTATCCTCCTGTGTTTCTGACTGTGGTCCAGGAGCCAGACTTCACAGGGTACAGTTGTTTAGAAATGGTTGTGAAAAACAGAAATCTTCAGCAAAGATTTCCTGCCTTCATATCAACTGAAGGGTGAATTCCAGTCCTTACAGATGTGTGCATCAATGTCAACACCAAGAGTGGACAATAGGTCCAGTGTGGCCACACCATTCAAAAGAGGTGATTGTTTATTTTCTAAAATTATCAACCTTTTTTATGTCTTTTGATATTCTGGACTACCATCCCCTGAAAAGTTCACCTTCTTAGGGATAAGGAGCAGGTAGATTCTTTACAAATTATTTTATCACTGACTGCTGTACCTTGTGGAGGAAGTAGCCAGAAACAACATGCTTTCAGAGGGTTTTCTCTGGGACATTTCAAAATGGGGAGGAGTTCATTATGCACAAGTTGCTTGAGGTCTTCTGGGTGTCTGATGAGTAATGATCCTATAGAACCTGTCCCTCTGTGTCATCTTGAGTAGGGTTTTGTGGGAAAGTTGTCTTGATGGACAGGAATTTGCACTGAGATGGAAAAGGATGTCTTCTACCTTCCTTCACAAATCCCAAGCTTTCTTCTTTCTAATTTATACCTTAAGGACTTCTTGTCACTTAAAAAAATTTTTTTTAAAGAGAAAGAGAAAATCAGTTTTATCTTTTCAATTTGTTTTTGTTTCTCCAACACTTAGTTGTGTATGTGGTGCGGGGGTTTGAACCCAAGTCCTTGTGCTTGCCAGGCAAGTGCTCTACAGCTAAGCCACCACTCCAGCCCTTCTTGTCACTTTCGACTGAGCTAGCTGCAGAACAAAAAGGGAACACAGAAAAAGAATTTCCTAATGTGTTAACACTGCGGTTTTACTGTCACACAGTAGGTGTGATCTTAAAAAACAAATATCCTACTACCTAGTGGGAATATTAGAAAGATTGCTTAAATTAATCGTCTAACCTCAATAAGAACTTTGAAAGAGGCTCTGAAACACTCCACTCTTTTACAGTGAACCACTCTGAACAGATTTCTGACACCCAAGGGTGCGCTCTGCTGGAGGACTCCCAGGGGCCACAAGGTCAGCTCTTCGGTGGGACCTTCATTAACCTGTCAGAGGAGGAGCTTTGCAACACCCTCTTGAATAATTTTTTTGCAGCCTAAAATAATCACAGTCATGCTCTTTGGCACAGAACTTTGAGGTTTGTTAGAAAATCCTTGGTCCCGTTTTCAGTCCGTGTCCATGTGCAGGCGAGGTGGCACTGTACAGGCTTGTGTTTTGGTTAGACTTCTCTACTTTTAAAAGAGTTGTCAGCTACGTTCCCATCTCAGCTGAGGCTTCAAGCGTGATCTGTCCCTAATTGGCAACAGAATATTTGCACTCCAAGTACTTGTCAAAAGAGGATAACACTGACTGCTCGCTGCCCAGTGCCTATCAAAAATCAGTCGAGAGAAATTGTATTTATGGAAGGTTGCCTGAAGGACATACTTTCCTTTTTAGATCTTCTAAATTTTATTTTTGGATTTAGCCAAACCTTTTGAGAGTAACATACTTCAAACCCATGGCCATACCTCAGAATGATAGTTTTGTGGCCATGCACCTGGCATGGCGATAGGGTGCTTTTCATACATTAGCCATAATCTTTAAAATGGCCACGCAAGGTAGGGGTTAACGTCTGTTTTCCAGATCAGGAAACACTTCCAGCACCATCAAGTCGCTTGCCCAAGGCCACCCAGCAAGCAAATGGCATTTTACATAATTCAAACTAAAGTCTGTCTGGCTCCAGATTTTATGTCCTGTGTACAGAACTCGAGTTGCTTTTACCAAACTGCATTCTGGTGTTGCAGCAGCAACCTCTACTGAGGGAAATCAGAAGGAAGACTTCTATGAAATGCAGCATGGAATTTAATTCCGGAGATTTTGCTCAGATCGTACAGGGTTGATTCACAGAGGTTCTTGACTAATGGTGCTTGAGGTCTTAGTACTAGAAATCATTGGGCTCACACTGGACAAAGAATATAATATAAAACATGAAGAGGACTGTGAATCGTCACCGAAGATTTCCCTTTATTTACTTACCGGGAAGCCCACACCCCCAAATTGACCTTCTTCTGTCTCATATGTAAGCTATGCAGTTAATGCCACCTTCATTGCTGGGATTATTTACCCTTCCACTCTCTAACCATCAGTGGGCTCCTCTCTTTCAGTAAATAGATAGACGGATGTATTAAAAAAAAGAAAAAGGAGGGGGTTGGGGATTTAGCTCAGTGGCAGAGTGCTTGCCTAACATGTGCAAGGCCCCGAGTTTGAGTTTGGTCCTCAGCCCTGAAAAAACAAAAAACAAAAAACCAAAAAGCCTCACAGCCTTGCAAGTGCCATGCAACTGCTCCACCACTAAGCTACACTCAGCCCTTTTCTTCATTTCTGTTTTGAAGGGTCTCATTAAATTGCTTAAGCTGGCCTCAAACTTTTGATTCATGTGCCTCAGACCCCAGAGTTTCTGGGACAGCAGGTTTGTGGCACCACACTCTGCTTTGATCCCTTTACTTATGTACTTAACTTGATATACTGCATGTATGTTTTTCTGTTTGTTTGTTTTTAAAGAGAGAAGGACCAGGAGAAAGAGAGAGAGAGAGAGAGAGAGTCAACTTTTATTGAGTTTTTCACATTGCCTGCGTTGCTCAGACACTTAGTTGTGTATGTGGGTACTGGGGTTTGAACCCGTGTACTTGCGCATGCCGGGCAACGCCATAACTGCCAAGCCACCAGGGCCACAGCTCCAGCCCTGCATGTTTTTTTTCTTTGTAATCCATTTCCATTATTTTCATTTCTTCAACATGAAAAAAAAACTCATATAAGAAGCCTACATTTATTAAGCGTTTAACATGTTTGAGGAACGATGCCTAATGGCACTGACTTTGTTTTTCAAATTTTTATAGATTATAGTAACAGGTTATTTCAGCCCCATTTTGTAGATGAGAAAAGCGGGGTTCAGAGATATTAAGTAAAATTGCCAATATCACACAGCAGAGCCAGATTTCTGGCTGACTCCAGAACCTGAATTCTTAACTATTATGGGTGTGCCTCTTCAGTTTCATATCATGGTCAGTTAATGGGAATGGAGAAACAATCCAGGATGGGAATAAAAGAAGACATGAGTGAAAGGAAGAAAAAAAGATGGGAACAAAGATGTCCTAGAGGGAAGAAAGGGAACAAGCAAGACTGGATAAGTGAGAAGTTAGGTCAAGAAAAGGCACCTGAAATACAGCAGAGGAAAGGAAGAGCAGGAAACACGTTCAGGGCTCTGCATCGCAAGTGCGGAATTGTCTGAATTCTCTACATGGTTGCTTTCCTGAAGCTTCAGCTCTCAGAGTTACCAACACCTGGCGCCAGCTCTGTGCTATGAACCTCGAGATCTCTTCCCGTCTGAACCACTCCTTTGCACAAGCAGCTCACATCGTGATTCATCCTGTGTAGTGTTTGTGTTTTCCACTGAGGAGTTTCCCCCACCTCCTGGGAAGCGGCCACACTCAGATGCAGCGTTCACCGTGCTTCAAGTTACCCTCCAGAACAGAGCCTGTTCTTTTCCTTTTTTTTCATTTCAAATAGATCTGTTGCCACCCACAGAAGTGAACACAAACAATATCCAGACAAACATGACCAAAGCCAAACTTGTTTGTTTTCCGGACACCAGACCAAGAAGATGTGTGACCTTTCAGTGTCCTTGAACAGGCAGGAACTGAGAAGGCGAGGGTGAGAAATATCTCTTCTGAAAAGGAATCCTATGGATTTTTAAAGTTCACATTGGAAACACTGAAGTAACTTGCCAGCTGGAAATATCTTTTGAGATTTAGTGTCTGTCACACTGATGGTCTTTGAGAGAACTGTGTTGTATAATTGCTTATTTCCATAGGTCCTATTCAGACCCAACAACTCAAATATAGCAATTTCCTTTGTGTTTCATTTTATTTTTTTTTTTAGATCATATCTAGCTTTTAACTAAGTTGGGCCCTCATGAAGGAATACATATATGCTCGGGGGTGAATATTCCTCGGGGACCCTGCTTTACGGCTACACTTGGCTTCCTCCGTTACGTGTTTCTCCCTTCTCTGTGCCAGAGACTTCTAAACACAGACAAAGGGGGCCATTTCTTAAATTTCTTTGATTCTTCCCAACAAACTTCGAGGAACTAAAGAAGAGTGAGGTAAGCACAGCATTGAGACCCAGGTTCAACCCCAATCCACTGCCCATGGAGTAGGCCACTTTGGGTGAAATGGCTCAACCAACCGTGCAAGGTTGTTTTGAAGATAACGGATGAACATGCTTTGTAAATGGTAAAACAACAGCAAATTAAATATAATTAGTCCCAGATCCAGGTCCGTATTTAGATCTAAATAGAAGACTTTGGATTTTCATCCTGCTGCTACCAATTAACTAACATTTAATAAGTTCTGTCAGAGTATCAGAACATGGGGTCATAGACTTCTCAGGTAAAGTATCAGCTTCTGAAAGGTAGGGGAGGGACCCATCAAAACTCAACACCATACTGGTTAAGCATCCGGCCTTGACAGTAGAATTGAGACTGAGAGCTAAGCCAATAAACAGGAATGCCAAGAAAACCTCCACGTGCTAAGACCACCATGTATATGATCATGATACTCCTGAAAAGGGCAAAAGGGTCCCACACATTACATTCTGGTTCATCAAATCTTACATCACTAGGTGTCCAACAGGAACCTCTAAACAGCTGCTACCTGTTTCCAACTTGCAATAAACCATAAAACATTTGTTTTGTCTTTTGTAACCATACACAAATAAAAATACATTCACAAAGAATTTTTAAAAGATCATGTGCATTTTTTAGACTCTCAAATGTAAATGTCAGAAATAATCTTTGAAAGTTCTGAAAATTTTCTTCTCACAGCTGACAGACACTTGATGTTTTAGCCATTGAGTATGGTGTTCCAACCTGTCTACAGGAACCATTTTTAGGATTTAACAGTGCTTAAATAAGAATCCTTTGTATGAATAATATAATGCACCTAAACTTTAGTGAACTTTATTTTAAATGCTCTTTATAAATTGAACTCAAGTGAATTTGTTGAGGAGTGACAATGTCCACAATGATTTCATGAAACACAGTATTTACACATTTCTGAGGCAAATGTATTCTATTAGGCTCTTAAGTTTTCAAAAAATCATTGAGTCTGGATATATGCATTTCCTGATGGCAAATATTACGGTATCCAGTTCTTTCAAATAACAATAAAAAGATGAGAAGAAATCTTTTAAAGCCAATTCAGATTAGTGAAGGAAAAAGAAAAGGAAATTTCTGAATAAGAAATACTTCTATGAAATTCTTTACTGATGGAAGAGCATCCTAGGACAGCCTCTTTAATGAATCTGCTGGTGCTTGATTAGTGTATTAAAAGATTTCTGGAAAAATGGGGCAATCCCAGGGGTTCTACAGTTTCTGTGGTATCCTTAATTAATTCCACTTTGAGTTCATTATTCAACAGCTGCTTTAGGAAAATAAAAGGTCTGCATCTCACTACACAAATGTGCAAGAGTTATTTCATAATGCAGTCCCTCCTTGCAGAAGCCATTTGTTCTAAACTAGATTAAGAGAAGATACAATGAGAACTACTTCCACTGCCAAGGGAGTAAGAAAAATTATCCAGTTTTACCTATAATTTCTTCAGTGTAAGAAAAGAAAGTTTGCACATGATCACTGCACTCACTCATGAAAATGGCACTGCTCCTCCCCCAGATTTCAAAGCTTCATTTCTACCTAAGACTATTTTTGCTGGGGAAATATGTCTGTGATTTCTTTGATGGACAACTTAAACATTTAGATCTCCCTCTGTAAATTGCTTTGAAAAAGTGCATTTGGCTTCTTGGACTCAGAGCCCACAATTTATCCTTTGATTTCTTCTCTTGGTCATTTTGACACAGGTTCTTTTCTCTTGCTTTGGGCTATCTGGACACCCCGCCCCCTCCTTTCAGAATGACTTCATGACAAGTGATCTGGTTTTGAACACCACCTTAAATTTCAGCTGCCCTGTTGGCTCCTGTATTTACAAAGTCTGAATTTATTGTGGGCCCTTGTAGTGCAATTTTTGACACATCATTAAGCTCCCTTTTCATTGGGAGCCTAAGGGCATATTCAGGCTCACTGGGAAGAGTGGAAGAGAGTGTCTAAATAACGGTTAAAACACGTGTCAGGAGCTGCAAGGGGCTTGTTTGCCAGCAGGGCAAACAGTTTGCTGTAGCTGAAGCAATACCCTGCAACAGGGTGGGTAGAGATAATGAGATAACCACACACCACAAGTGAGCTGTTCATCCTTGTCTTCGAGCATCTAAGAACACAGTTATCTCAGTAGGATGATGCACCCCAGAGAGTTATAAATATCTTTCGGAAGGTAAAGAAAAACAGTCAAAGAAAACAAATTCAAAAATATAAGCAAAAGAAGAGTTGTGAACATTTTTTATTAAAGCAAAATTGCATCTATACCAGAACTTATCGAATCAGGCTGATAATTCTGTGTGCCTTTTTTTTTTTTTGCAATATGTTTAATTTTAATTGTATGCAGATTTATTCTAATGTTATGATGCTAATCAACCTGTGTAGCTATAATAAAATAAAGGCAATGTCAACACCTCATCAACTAGTCACACTGTTTCTTTCATCCTAGACACCGGATCCTCCCTACACAACACCAAAGTGCTATGAAAATTATTTATACAAAAAAATACTATCTGAAGACTGAAAAGGCATAATAAGTTATGTGTAATATGGCCCAATTATCTGGTAATTTCTTTGTTTTAATTATTTGTATAGTTTTAATGAAGGGGTTGCTTGAAAGTGGAACCATTTTTATTTTTAATGAAAAAAACAAATTGTTTTCAGGAATGAAAACAAAGATAATTAACTATTAAATTAGAGGCATACTAATATATGCATTGCCTAAATTATTATTATCAGTATTATTACTTTATTTGTGCTATCAAAACTTTTCTCTCTGAAATTCTTATGTTGGCTATTCAAGCTATTTTCTCCATTTCTGTTAAATGTATTAATATCTTGCTGTTCATCAAGTGCCAAAATAAAGGTTAAAAAAGTTCCCTAGATTATCTACAGAAGAAAAATTGGGGTGGGTGATGACAACTATGATCTTTCAAGATGCAGTTTATGAATGCATAATAACTTAAGAAAGTGAGAAAAAAAATAGATTTATCAAGAAAAGAGAGAACTATCCTAAATTCAACACAGCAAATCAGCAAATTTCTTCAGGGAAAGACATCAAGTTTGAAAGGCATCAATACTTTTCTGCTGTCACCAAACTGTTATTTATGCTCATGTACCAGCTGGATTTGTGTATGTGCGTGCATAATCTTTTTCTCACCACTGATGTCATCATTAAAGCTGTGCAAGAATTTTGATTTTTGCTTTGCACAATCTTCAGGGGAGACATGGACATTATGGTGAAAGTTTGTGACAAGTTTGTAAAAGTAAGAAATATAGGCTTAAGGCAGTGAAAATTCACCACTGCAAAATGGAGTAAGCTTTCCTAAGTGTGTTTTATTTTTCTGTTCAGTCTACATTGAAGAGACCATGTGGAGTAACTACAGAGAATTAGAGAGTTAACCATTTTCCTGGGGGGAATAGAAAGACATTTATTACCCACATAACTCTAACTAGTTGTCCTTTTTGAATATTTAAATATATTCTAGTTTTAAGACACATACAGTATTTTTTTAAACAATGTTCAGAAAGCTATTAGTCACTGGGCATCTAATTCTCAAGGCAGAAACTTAGAACTGCTTTATATTTACCATAAACAAAGGCTTCAAGATATTCAGTAAGACTTTTAGGATTTTTTTGTTTATGGAATCCCAAAGCTGCCGTAAATTAATTTTTAGACGAGGAGACAGTAACCAGAAACAATGGGCAGCAGTGGACTGTCATGAGGAGACACAGCACATGGAAATCCAGAGGCAGCTGATTCCAGAGGGAGAGTTCCAGATGACTTGGAGGGTGTGGAGGCTGAGACCCATGAACAGGGTCCCTTTCCATGCCACATAGCCTCACTCAAGACTCCCTTCTGACTGGCTGGACAGCTCATTAAGTCAAGAAATGTGCTATTCTTGCTCTTTCAGCGATTTTTTTGCTTTTTCTAGAAACAACTAACTCCAAATAACTTATCTCCAAAAAAAATGTCACTGGGAAATCTAATAACTGGATTAAGAGATAATGTATAATTAACCTTCTTAGCCATTTCTAGCTTCATAGGTTTAAAGATTTGAATGCTGGAGAGGGCTTTTGAAAGGGAAGGTAAACTTAAGTTTATTAAGAGTCACCTCTGGGAGTGACTCAGTGATAGATCTTTTTCTTATATTTGTTTTACTTTATTCTCTGCAAAGTCTTCAAGTTAGGTGTGAGATTCCCCATTCTGAAAAAGGAGGTAACTGAAGGCCAAGGTTAAATAACTTGTCCAAGGTGAGGTATAAAACAGCAAGGAGGGCATGGTCTGGGTTATGATTTGACTCTAGTGAGTGACTTAACCTCTCTGGGTGGTTTGTCCTCATTCAGAGTTGTAGTTTGCCAAAAGCTGAGGTGTTAAGTGCAGCAACTCAATGGGTGCTGCCCATGATACACACAACGCTAAGTAGGTTGCTCATGCCCCTGCTGGGATCCCCCGGGCTTCCCATAGCACATCACCAACCCCGTCTTTCTCAGTATTCAGGCCTGTCCTACTTCAAAGCTCTTGCCCTTCAAACTGGATTACAGGAAGAGGCGAGTAGAAAAACTCATCTGTAGATTTGCACTGTGTCTCCAAGAGGTGCCAAAGGTATACAAAACACTAACGGGTCCACTGGGAAGAGAATAACACATACATAGGACCAGTTTAATACCTAACACACAATACCGTGTTGTCAAAGTAGCAGAATAAATGGTGAAGACAAAAAGCACTTTAGGAGTTGAGGGCTTTCATGGCTCTATTTCTTCACCTTCTTCAGTTCTGTGCTTTTCTGGTTACCATGGAGGCTGAAATCAACTCAGATTCTTTATAAAGACACAGGGTTGAGATTTAATGCTGAAAGTTTTTTATGATGAAATTCCCTTTCCCTGATTTTATGATATTACAGTCTGAGCCTTTGTCTTTAGACAGATTTAAAAGATCTACCTGATTGCTCATGGTTTTGTCCTAAGCAGCAACCTTAGTTTCTTATATAACCGAATCTGATAAAATTTGCAATACCCTTTTTATAATTTCTTCTCTTTTCTTAGACAAAAGGGGCAAGATAAGGAAGGTAATTATTGGATCCTACTCTGTAGTTTAAAAATCATAGACAAAAAATTATAAGGCCATTTGAGTCTGAGAGGTTTCGATGGAGAGTAAGTTCTGTTGTATCTAGGATCATCAGTAATGCCAATCTTGGAGTTCTTCCTTTCACTGAAAGCAAATCTTGTTGAAAACCTTTTAATCTCTTTCCAGGAAGATTCCATGAGTATGCAGAAGCAAAAATGCTTCACTTTCTGTGGATGGAGAGGAAGACACAGTGGTTAAGGACCCAGGGAACTGTGGTCCATGTTTCGACAGTACTCCCTGATCTACTGCTTAGCAGTTATGGGTCCCTGAGCAAGTTGCTTCACTTCTCTGTCCCTTGTTCTTTTCATCTGTGAAGTGAAGATAACAGAGTAACTACCATTTAAGATTGTTATGAGGATGAAAGGAATCATTATTTATAGAGTGTGTAGAAAAAAGGCTGGCACAGGCTAAGCACAGTTTAAAAGTAGATTAAATAAGTCAAAAGACTGTGCTTCCTTGCACACTTCTGGAGGTAGTTTTCTTTAAGCTTCTCCCTTGTCAGAGGGATGAGAAAATAAATATCTGAAATCTAAAGCATTTGGTTTTGAGGTGGAGAGGAGACGTGGGGCCCTTGTTCATTGACCAGTCGTCTCTTGGAGTACAGTGAGCCTTAATCAGGGTTCCCAAATCAGACTATACTTCATGCTCATGGAAGGATAAAGTATTAATATATATATATATAACATTATGCTTACAAGGAGTCAGAAAGGCAGACATCCTGAGGCACAGCTCTTGGACAGGGCTTTTGGCAACGAAATTTAAACATTCCTCCACATACCACTACTTGATGTAAGGCAGTGATTTGTTAACTGGGTCATCTGTAACACTTATCCCTTCCTTTTTTTGGAAATACACCTGTTTCTGGGATTTGATTTGGCTCCTAATTCAAACAGACCTCCAAGTGCTCTGAAACAAAATCAACCTAAAATTATACACTTATCTAGAGTTACATTTAGGCCATATGGTTTAAGTTGTCCAAATGTCACAGAAGCAACAGCAGCCGCCATCATCGCACTTTACACTTACCCAGCATCTCTCCTGCCAGAATATTATGTAAGTTATAAAAGTTTCATTACGGCAGAGGTGTTAACCCTCATTCCAAAAGGGCAGTGCCTTAACTGCTGTGTTTTGGTTTAGTTCTGTCTCGTGGCGAAGTGCTGCATGACAGTTTCTCAAAGTCCATTACGATCTAACTATGGTATTATTATAACTGACAGCATCTAAACTGGGAACTCCTGTGATGTTCAAGACAGGTGGGAGACATGTAGGACCAACACCCTGCTCTTGGGTCTCTGAGTAAACTCCAGAAGGCACTTAGCTAAATTACTGGACACACTGCACTGTAGTCAGAGGACAATGGCTGGGATATCATTTCCAGAAAACCCTGTACCATGAGTTACAAAAACCTGGGCAGTGAGGACATCTCTGTGCATTGCCTTAAGTATTTCCACATTGGGTCTTGAAGTTCTCTATGAGTTTACCAGATCTGTTTCTTAATCTCTAGCACTGTGCCAGATACATAGGAGGTTCTCAGTAAATAAATGCCAAGTGGAAAAACAAATATATTAAAAGCATGATTATCCCATTGCAAGTGTCATAATCAGAGAGTTCTACAGCATAGGTTTGGAAATATGATGAATTAGGCATAGAAAAAGCAATAAGATTATTCTGGTTAAGATAGATGATGGTTGTCAGGGGCTGACAGGGACTGGTTGGACTGAAGGGATCCCCAGAGATTTTGGTGCTAAAATGCTGTAGATAGTATAGGGTGATTAAAGGCAAAATTCCATTATAATGTTGCCAGGTATTATTCTTATGGTATTTAATATGTCTGAAATTATCTAGGCTGGAACACTCTGAAGATCTATGGTTTTTTTTCTCCTTAACCAACCTAACCAATGAATGAAATGATCAGCCAAATATGTGGTATGTGCTGGCACAGAGGGACAAACCCTCCCTTAAGATACCATCCCTGTACTCACCAAGCTCAGTGAAACGTGAAAGCTCAAAGTTCAACCTTTTGAAACATGTCCCAGCTTTTGTCCAGTATTGATTCTTGGCTATCAGCCACCAACTGAAGTTAGCACAGCTGAATATCTGAAAATTTTTATAATCAACTGTAACTAGGTTCTTAGGTAAACCATTTCCAGGTTCTGTTTTACTTGATAACCTAGGAGTTGAGTTTTCACACTGGAACACTAAAAAACTCCAGGGTTTGCTGAGGGTATTCAGATATAAAGCTCAACAATATTGGAAACATCCCTCCACCCCACCCCAGCTTGGTAGTGATTTTAAAAAGATTATAAAAGAATCATGAAAAAGTTTTAGAATAGAATGGCTAAGTCACACATATTTTAAAATAATACAAGAGAATTCAAACTAAAATTCTAGCCTACCATAGTTCCTTTCAGGCTGGGCTCCCTGCAGGCCCTTCTGGGATGGTCATTTATTCTCCTCTACTGATGATGAACTATTTGGAAAGCACTGAGAAGCAACCCCAAACAATGGGTCTGAAGCTTGGCTCTTGCACTTCCTAACTCTATGATCTCAGGCAAATTTCTCTTTCAGAGCTTTGATTTCTTCTTCTATGAAATGCTAAAATAACAGCACCGTCTTTAAAAGATGATTATAAAGATCACATGAAGACATTTGCTCAGTGTCTAGCATATAATACATGCTCAATAAATATTCATTTCCCTTAATTGAAAAAAAACCTAATTCACAAATCAAATTCTAGGATTTCTATACCTTGGGTTCAGTATTTAATTATGTCCTCTGGTGATAATTAGAGATCTAGAGCAATGACCTCAGGCAAGCACTGAAACTATGGCTGCTGTTACACCACAGGGGACACAGAGCACAGCCTTTGAATCAATCTGGAATGGGCACGAATGAATCCAAATGAATCCAAAGTGCTAAAACCCAGTTGGGTTCAAAGCGACACCCATTTTAAACTCAGATAATGTAGCTAGGAAAAATCCTCCTTCCCCCAATTCTCGGGGGGATCCTTGGAGCCCTTTAAGAAAGGCTGACAATGGAAGAAACAATGAAGAGAGGATATCCTTTAAGTGTGCAAAGTTATATTCGCAGAAATGGAACCAAATTGAGAGGATTGGGATATACAGAGAGGAACAGAGAGGAGACAATGAGCTTCCCGTTCTCTTTTCTGATTCCTCAGTTGAAACGGGAGGGTCCTGGAAAGGTGGGTATTTGAAAATACTTGTTCAGGCCTTGTAAGAGAACAGCTTAGGACGTGAGATTTCAGAGCCCACTGATAAACCCTTGGTTGGGAGTTTTCATTTCCTCCATTGCTCTAAATTTCTTAAGGCTCTTCTTCTTTCCATGTAACATTTTTTCTTTCCCTTCATTTTTTATTTTGAGTTGGGAGAGGAAAAAAATTTACACTTAGTACTCCGTCATCTGGGAAGCCAGGGCTACTAGCCCTGTGTTATGGAGCAAATTATTTCAACTGGCTAGAGTTATTTTCCACTCTGGACAAGGAGTTTTACTATTGTCAGAACAAAATAGTCTAATATTAATAGTTTAGAAAAACAATATCTCCTAATATCTATAAAAGTGGTATTGCTATCTTGAAGGTAACTTCTTGAAGGATTTATTTTAAGTTCCATTTAATATTAAGTAAGTTGTTCTTACTGAATGTCTATGTTTATTTCAGGTGATTTTTCTTCACGGGATTGGGAGGAGTTATGGATGGTCCCACCATTAGCTTGGACCATTTCTAGTGAAATAGCAAAACATTTGGCACAGAGTAGGTGTTCACAGTGGGGAGCAGCCTTGGCACTGGAATGCCACAGGAGACAAAAAAGTTTAGAGTTTGCTGCTGGGCATGAATCCTAGGCTTAATGGAGAGAAATAGTTGGGCCTTTCCTGTGTCCTTCTAGGGTTGCCAGGGAATGGAAAAAGGGATTCAAAGACATGTTCCCAGGATGGAAAGTTACTATTGAAAGTAAAATAATTGCAAAGACAGTACTTATGTTGGCAACCTCAGCTATAATAATGGCAAATGGTAACTTCAATCATAAATCTATGGTCAATTACAAAGATTGGCACACAGATTGGAAAAGCTCTTAGGATATATTTTTCCCCATTAAAATTAGCTGAAAAACAACACTGAATTTCTGTGCCATTGATACTCACCATCTCATAGTGGCATAACTCCCACCCCAAATGTTGTGATTATATTCAGTATAGATTTGCTTATGAATTCTTCTACCATATCCATTTTTCAGCAGCTGATTAGTCTCCCTGGGATGTAGACACATGCCTGATCAAGAGCTGCTTGACTCTTTCCCGTCTTCACACATGCATCCCAATATCCACATTACTTATAATAAATGGGCTTATATGTACATATATAAACACATTTTTATGCATATATGTTTCCCATATTGTATTCAAAGAAACATTCCGAATGGATGTATATATGTGCTCATATTCATATAGGAATCCAGCTGGATTCCCAGAGGGGAATGTGGAACACATTGTTAAAATGTCTGTCATCCATGTAAGAGAAACAGAAATGAGCTGGGCATTAAATTTGCATACAGCCCCGAGCACAGAGGTTCCTGTATGTGCACCGTTCTACTGTTCTTGATGATGGGCATATCTGACAGGAAGATTCTGTCAGGATTAGCTCAGGAAAAACACCCCCAAGGAGATAATTTGAAGACACACTGAGAATTTGCCTCGATACATGAAAATAAACATGAAATCCTCAGCACTCTCTGCACAGTGAAAAGTTCCCACCAACACCCCACCGCACACCAGGGGATAATCTACTGGAGCTAATTAACACACAGTCACATGCAACGCTGTTAGAAGTGGTTGCCACTTAGGATTGATTTAGTTGCTGCGGTGTTTAAAAGAGACTTGAGAAGGTTTCCGCGTAAAATGTGGGAGGAAAGAAGAGGAAATAAAAGTGTAAAAACAGCTGCAAAATTAAAAGGTGCTATGGTCCCCCCAAACCCCCGCCTGAAGACATTAGGGAAACTTACTGAGAAACTATTAGTATTCTGGTAAAGACAGCCTCTTAATTTTGTTTCCTTCCATATCAAAATCACACACACTCATGCAGGGTCTATAGACTATGACTATGAAAAACGGTGTGTTGTGTTTCATAGGCAAACAGGCTCTTCATTAAACGCTAACCCATGGATTATGACATCTAAACAACAACAGTCACCTTTTCATGTCTGATTTTAATTTTTTTTCATCTTTCCAGTTTATTGAGATTTTTAATAAAGTTATTAGTTAAAAGTTTTGGGAAAAATAATCAAGGAATAAAGAGATGCACATAATTCCTTCTTAATAAACTTTTTGCAAATGATAAGGATAGAACAAATGTTTTTTTTAAAATGTTCTTCCTCAAAATAAATGTTATGGATGTCATCTCACAAATAAACAGTATCTAATAACCATGGTAGTGGAATATTGCAATGGAGTAATAAAAGTTTCAGCAATTTTATTTTTTTATCACTGAAACATGATAGAAAGAATACAGAAAAAGGGTCATTAGTGAAAACTCCATTAAGTTAGACTTAGTGACATTTTGAGATTATAACTGATGTTTTGCCCTGATAAAAGGGTTTGCTAAAGCAAATTATAGTAACATAAAAAGGATTTCAGGGGACGATATGTTTACTTTGGGCTTGAGAACTCACTTTTTAGGGGTGGTACTGGGGATTGCACCTAGGACTGAGTTATATCTACAATCCTTATTTATTTTTTGAGGTGGGGTCTTACTAAGTTGTTGAGACTGGCTCTAACTTGCCTCAGCCTCCTGATTACAGGGATTACATGAATACATTACTGTGCGCAGGGAGAACTTACTTTTAATTTTAGCTGTACTGCTTATATAAAAAATAGTAATTCAGGGTAATTCTATTTAGCAATATTTTATATTCCACTAGTTGACATGTCTTTTCTTAAGAATAATAAAATATGGGGCTGCAATCCTGGCATGCGGGAGGACCCACGTTTGAACCCTGGCACCACATGCACAACTGTCAGTAAAACTAAAAAAAAAGTGAAAAAAATATATAAAATCAATTATCTCTCTAAAAAGAAAGGAATAAAACATACATGTAGATATCCTATAATTTTGTCAATTTACATTAGTCTTCAAAATAAAATGTAACCAAAATACACACATATCTTTGTACATCTCTATGTACAAAGCCCTGTAGCATATCCTGAATGGAATTAACAAATGCAATCTGTTCTGTATCCCTTAGAAGTTTGAATTCAGAAGGGAAGACAGACGCGTTCACAAAGAATAAAGGGATGGCTAAGAGTTCATCTTGAAAATCAACTCTAAACAATTGGTAATGGTTAGTTGTAGTATTTTATCGAGAAGGATTATGATATGTGTGCGTAAGTGTTCTGTGACCAATTTATAATGTCTGCCATAAACAAAGGCTGATATCAAAGGTGATAGACTGTAGGCATTTCTCTACCAACAGGCCTAGAAGATGGAGTGTATGGGTGGGATGGGGAAGACCAGATATAAGCAATAAAGTTAGGATTATAGGTTGGAGTTCGAAAATGGGCTTTGGGCTCTCCTCCAAGATTTGTTCTAATTAGGAAGGTTTTATTTTAAATATCTTTCAAAAACAGTGAATTGCTGTGGCTGGAGCAGTGGGCTCCAGGGTATCTTGCTTTCCTGGCGTGTGTGAGGCCCTGGGTTCAAACCCAAGCACCACATGCACAAGTAAGTGTCAGAGCCACGAAAACCAGATGAAAAACTAAATAAAGTTGTCATGTCTTTCTCTCTCTCTCTTAAAAAAAAAGTCTTTAAAAAATAATGAATTCGGGCTAGAGCAGTGGCTCAGCAGTTGCAGCGCTTGCCTGCCATGTGTGAGGACCTGGGTTCAAACCCCAGCACCGCATACACAACTGTCAGAGCAGAGAAAGCCACATGACAAATGAAATTAAATTGATTCTCTCTTTATCTCTCTCTCTGTTTCTCTCTCTTAGAAAAAAAATAATGATTTAAAAAAAATGATTGTAAAATGGTTTGGGGGCCAATAATTTTACCTCTTTATATGAAATTTAGATTGATTTATGTAGACAATAAGAGTACCAACAAAATAAACACTAAAGCTGAAGATAGAAAGTTTAGAAGTACCATGGAAGTGCAAGTAAGAGATTGATTTGAACTGGCCAAATAGGAGAGAAGAGTTCATAGGTTCTGGGAATTTGCAATGTGGGACTAGCACATCTGGATAAGGCAAATAGACTGATGTATTAGTTATGTTTTTCCAAAAAAAAAAAAAAGATTATGTTCTTATAAAAAAAGATTTTGTTTTTGCGGTTTTCTAATGTTAAGCAAGAAAGATTCGCTGGAAGCAGCTGTTCATTCTATTTTAAATAGAACAGATACCGGACATCAAAAGGGACTATTGAAGATCACCCTCCTTCTACAGTTTGCTGCACGCTGCTGCTTAGGTGCTCCTCCATTAATACTGCCATCAGTGATGCTGGCAAGCTTTCTGTCCTTCATTTTTATTCATTTATTTTAAAGAGTGAGAGAGAAAGAAAGAGAGAATCAATTTTTATTTATTTTTTTGTTTGGTTCTGGTTTATCCAACACCCAGTTGTGAATGTGGTGCTGCGGTTTAAACCTAGGTCCTTGCACATGCCAAACAAGCGCTCCCAACTGCACAGCCACAGCTCCAGCCCTATCTTTCATTTTTAAAGAACGAGTTGCAGACATAAGGAAATTTTAAAATATTGAAGATGCGGATTTTCTTTTATTTCATTAATTCACTTTGACAGCAACCCTCATCCATTCTAAGAGCACTAAAACCTAGGGGTGCCACCTCCAGAGTCTGCTTTTCCTTCTGGGTCTAAGGTGGCAGAGATGTGCAGGAGGCACTGAAAGAGGAAGATGGATTGAAGGGTGTCAGAATGTCAGCCTCCATGAAATCCTGGCAGCTCCCCAACTGCCAGTTGTAGGAACACTTCTCAATTGTCTTCCCTCACAGGGTTTATTGTATATTGATGATTTTTTAAAAAAATGCATCATTACCTTCCTTCCCTCCTCCCAGACCAATTTCTGATTTCTTTATTCCATCTTTTGAAACTGCCTCCTTCCCTTTCTTGATTTAGTTCATCCTTTTCCAACTCATTATATATCCAGACCCAGTCTGGCTCTCTAGACTGATTTCACTTAGCAATCCGAGAGAGGAGCTGGATTTTACTCATCATGCCTCTGCCCTTTCCAAGACCAATAAAATCAGAAATCAGAATTTTTGGAGGGCAAAAACTGTGGGGTGAATGTTCCTGTGTGTGTGTGTGTGTGTGTCTGTGTCTGTGTGAATGTAAGCTTCAGAATGTGTGGGTGTGTCTGTGTTGTGTTCTTTTAAAGCACCCATAATGAGCATCCAGTCATTTTCAAAGAAGACCAGTCATTTTCAAAATGTGGTCCCTGGGGTGGAGCAGTGGCTCAGTATTTAAGGTGCTTGCCTGGTATGCACAAGAATATGGGTTCAAACCCCAGCACCACATACACAGCAGTGTTGGAGCAACAAAAGTCACAAGAAAAACTAAATAAAATTGATTCTCTCTTTGTCTCTCTCACTGTCCCTCTCTCTTAAAAAAAAAAAAAATGTGGTCCCTGGGACAGTACCAGCAGCATCACTTATAAACTTTAAAAATGCAAATCCTTAAACCCCACACTTCCTCCCTACCATATCAGAAAAGTCAGGAGAAGGGCCTACATTTCCGTTTTTCAGAAATGTTCCCCTTAACCAAGTGAATTGCAACCTGGCTTATAAAATAAGATCCCAGAGCTGAAGGACATGTTTTAAGAACTTATTCAAAGTTTCATGTTCTTTGCCAAATAGCTGGTCTTTATGATTTCAATAATCAATATAATTAATAATTGCTTGAAAGCAGAACTCATTTATTCTCTCAGCTGTTAAAGGAGAAACAAAGTTGATTTTCCTATGTGGTACAGGTCTGAGCCTTTTACTTTTACTTTTATTTCAGTTCAAAGGATATTTTCACATCTCCTGAGAAAAGGTCAAATCCCAGTTTTCCCTAGTTTTGATATGTATCCATGTTATTACTCTGGAAATGGGGTCTCAGGCTTGACAGAGAACAAAGATGGATTCTTTGATTTTTTTTTTTTTTTGTTGTTGTTCCTTTCTTCTCTGCAAGAAGGGATTTCTGGTGGTAAAAAAGAAATCATTTACTGACCACAATTAAGGGACAGCAATGTATTTGTACATGTATGTTGGGGTGGGGTGAACTAAAACGGGAGGAAAACATCCTCCTCCTGAAGTCAAGTTCATTACCCCTCAGGGTCAGTCCTGATGTGAGGATGCCCCAGATGTCTCTGTAACAGAGGGAGCTCTATTATTTCTTGTGATTATTCTAAAACTATGAGAACCAGTGTAATGGCAAAAGATCACAAACCCACCTGCTCAAGCACCTGTTTTCCTACTCTTCTATTTTCATCTGCAACTTCAGCTTCGTTTAGCTCAGATAAGACTGATCCCTTGAAACAGCAGGTCCGTCACCTGTCTGGCATCCTAACCTAATCTTTAATATGGGGAAGGGGTGGTGAGTGGGTGGAAGGTAGGGCTATCAGATGATCCAATTTGCAGCTAACAGGAGGACTATTTTCAAAGTTGAAAAGAGCCTGCTGAAAAATGATTCAAAAGTATACCCGAATCTGGTTATGATCAACTATACTGAATAAAGGGATATGTATGCCATTGAATCTTAGAGACAGAAAGTCTTGCAAAAATAAAAAAAGAATCTAAAATCAAATGTGTAAAACCAAGCAATGAGGAAGCCTTTCTACCACACTAATGTTAGTTTTCTTATTTCAGCTTTGCCAATCTGTTCAAAACATCTTAGTCCCTCAAGTTACTTCTTTCAGCGCTTCCCCCACCCATAGCCCTGAGGGTCACCCTGTAAGAAAATGCCTTCTCTAACTACTTAAGATGTGAATATTTGTTTTGAACCAGCTGCAGCTCTAATAACCACTGATCTGTGGAATCAAAGGCTACTCCTGACAAACAATAAACTCTTCTTGTTCCTAAAGCTGCACTCTATAACCTTAACAGGTATTATAAAAAGTAGGCATGATACGCCCTAAATGCAATCTCAGCTATGGTTGCTATTATGATTGGATTGATTTCAAACTTCAGAAAAGTTCAATGTTTATCAACAAAGACCGTAACTGATGGCATACAATTTCTAGACTATGGGATAATTTCTACAAAATCAGATACACTGTATTACTCTCATTGGTCAACATTTTAAACTTTAAATACCAACAGTTTGAAATGTAATACAATGTTAATAATCAAAACAGTTCATCTACTACTTAAATATACTCTTCCATGCTAAAAAATAGAATATGCACGATTTTTTTCCAACAAATTCCTGAAATAAATCAAGCTTCCTTCTCTAAAATCCTATGGATTCCCAGGCAGCAAAGGAATTTACACAGGAATGAAAGTTTATAACAATTTCTTGACTTGATTAAAACCTCATGGAATTAGACCTTCATAGATGAGACACATTGCTTTGGTATAAAACATGATTTTTGATGAGAATTTAGTATACTGAAAATCAATTTCTCTCCTTAGTAAGATATGACTAATAAATGTTCATGGTTACTTAATTGTTATTTGAATAGTAATAATAATATGGAACAAAACAAATATTTTGTGCCGGAAGTGATCATTATGCTTTTGGGTGATAATTAAACCTTCAGTGGTACTTATTAATACATTTGTACTATTGGTTCCTTCTGCCTAAAATATTCTTTCTTGCCCTATTTTCCACCAAACTCCTATTCACTCTCAAAGACCTAGCTCAGCCGTCTCCTCTTCTCTGTAGCCAGCCTCCACCTGTTTCACAGGAGTCAGGTCATAACCAATTTGGAATTCCAATGTAGAACTGAGTCTGTCAACTTAGTGAACATTCAGTCCACAGACGGAAGGAAGGAAAGAGTGAAGGGCCAAAGGTAGGATAAATAGCCTCAGCAGCAAAACAGGATCACCTTTCTGAGCTAAATCAAAAGCTATGATGCCAAAAACATCATGTACTGTTTTCAGCTCATGAATTAGAAATAAAGGTACATTTTGGTATGGAACACATGCTCTGCAACTGTTCAAATCAATACACTGCTGTCAATTGTTCCAAAAAATGACTCCAAGGAAAAGAAGGAAATTAACTCCTTTGCCATTTAAAACGATATAACCAAAGGCACTTTGTATTTACATAAAAAATAGGTAGTTACAATAGTAATCCTTATCCTTTTGACTTTTTAACTATTCTTGGTAAAAATAAAATTAAGTAGGTCTAAAGTGGACAAGGCTCTGAAATGCTAGCAGCATTACTTCATGGCATGACAGGCAGTGCCTGACTTAAGGAGCACTCTTGTAATCTTTGCTATGTAACTACTAGAATGTTGTTATATAACTTAGGAAATTTTTCTTTGATCTGAAGGGCTGCCTGAAAAACTAAGCATTATATTTCAGTCAAGAGGCCTCATGATTTTCAAGATTCCAGGTTAGGTACCCAACCATTCTGCTGTCTCCCACCTACAAGGGGTCACAATGCAAAGTAAAGTCACCTCTGAGAAAACTGTGCACTTTAAGGCCAAACAACTGCATAAATAATATGTAAGCCACTGTTTTAAAACCACAGACCATCATCAAAGTCTGGAATTTATGCAAATAACATTGCTTACATTTAACAGATCTGTAAGGGTGCAAGCTTTCCCAGCTAAAATAAATGAATAAATGGAGAAAGCTTTTGTGGTGCAAGATTGCTACCTACAGGCCAAACAGCAGAATGACAGACAATTGACGAAGGAGATAAAAGAGGCAATTTTATATAATGGCATGTTACTTATTTACTGACAGCAGGTGAGCCCAGGAGCGTGCAAAGATTTCATAACACACATTGGGATATGCGCTGACACTTCTTGTTTCAAAACTACAAAAACGTTTTCAATTTTTACATTATCCCCCTCTTTTGGAGGTTTCTTTTTCTTTTGACAAATGTAAATTACTTTTTTGATGAGGAAAAAGTTCTCTTCCAATAATATACTAAAATACCTCTAAATCTATCTATATTTTCTGTATCGATTCTCTATAGAGTACCCATTGATGCATTTAATTGTTTTTTGTACAGTAATCAATCACAAAATTTGGGGTTAGTGTCCATGGTTCGAGCTAACGTCTTGAGGCAGCAGTGGTAGGGGAGGGGACAGTTTATACTACATACTCCCTGACTCTATACGACTTTTAAAATTCACTTGTTAAAACGATATTATGCAATTTATCAGATAATTTAGGGATTACATTATCTCTAAACTATTTTTTCTTTAGGAAAATATCAAACACTTTGGTTATGAAGCTCAGATGATAGTCCATCTCACAATAAAGGAATATGATTTTCATTGGCAAAAAATATCAAATTAGCACTGAATTCTCAGTCGTTTATATAACATGCTTCACTTTTGAAATATGGAGAATGACATTAAAATGCAGATCTATGAGGCAAATTATTAGAAATGCATTTCCCTTCAATTGATATAAGAAATTCCAGCTCTAAAGAGAGTAGGTTTCAAAACTGAATAATATATTATGGTTAAAGCACACTGACAATCTGTCACTCCATATGTACAAATAAACGTATCCTACCATCACTGTGCACGCCATGGACGAGGCCAGAGAAACATCTGAAAAGGTAGAGCAAATGCTTCCTCGTGGTGTTATGGATGTTAAATAACACTGCCAACATTTTCTCGAATACGCATAAAGGAAAATCATCCATCTTCAACGCTTCTATTTACACAGTGAAAACATTCTGCTTACCTACCGAATAAAGACGTTCAACTCATCCTTAATTTTAAATACAATTTAGAGTGTATTCAGGTTGCATAAATAAAGAATCCTATTCTTACACTTGATTTTGGTTTTGAATGATAAAACTTTTAATTATATCTTAGAAATAATGAGAAGTAACAATCTTAAAGATCAATTAATTCAAGAGCTCAGATATAACAAAACAATTAAAGACTAGAAGTAAATATGCTAGTTTTTTTCTGATTTTACAGACAACTGCATCTTGTTCAGCATTTTCCTCTACTAAAGTGTGAATCTTACATGATTAGCTGGTGCAATAAATGTGTGTAATAGAATCTACAGCTTTAAAAGTAGAAGTGGCAAAAGTGTTAAGCTGTAAGATTTTCCCTTTACATTGAGTTTCCTACAGAGTATAAATGTTTTCTATATGGTGTTGAACTGTACATAATCATAATATAATTATGTAATGATTAAATGATCTCAATTTTAATTAAATAGATAATCTTTTTATTAGAAATAGTTCTCTATAATTAAATTGTTCTGGGGGAAATTTTAATAAAGATTAAGGACAGAACTATGTAATTTCTAAAAGCAAATTCATAACAAGTTTTCTATAAAATAAATAATTCATCTAAAATTACTTTCCCTCTTTTATGGTTCTCAGTAAATTAGATTGTTACTTTTTCAGCTGACTCATCCTTTGTTCAGTCAGTATAATTGTGAACAGAATTAGAATGTTCAGGAAGTATGAGAGAATTACTAATTAAGAAAAAACAGTTTTTAATATTGCCCTCTTAGGCAAACTAGGTTTTAAAGGTCTTATTTTATTTACCTGGCTCAAATAAATATATATGTAAACCTCACTTCCACTGTACCAAAATTATAAACCACACAAATGAAGGGCAACAATTTTCCTATTACATTTTAAATGACCTCAGTAACCAAATGTAGTATGGAAAAACAAAAACTGTACTGTAATTGGTATATACTTATCCTAAGGCTATCTATCAGTACCAACTAAAATTATTGATTATAAGAAATAGTGACGTTATTCTGCTGCTGTCATTGTAATGCTGACAGCAAGGTGGCTTTCTGTGTTTGTGAGCTGGTCTAACATGGCGTGTGTACTGAGAAAACTGCCCATATATGTAACAAAGCTGATTTTTGTACCTTGCAGAATTCTAATATTTTTTTCCTATTTGTATATTTTCATGCTAAATATGAGTAAATTGGAAAATTAAATTCACATTATCAGTATGAATTTTAGACCTATCAGGTTTCCTTCTAGCAAGGGATGTTACTTTTATCTTTGTTACATTCTCTGCAAAACTTACAGGTAACATACTTTCAGAAAATGCCAGCCAATAAACTGCACTAAAATAATTTTCTTCATAAAAGCTCAGTGATCTTTGGCATTGTTCACTATTTTCAAAACCATAAAAGAACAGATAACAAATATATGACTCACAAATTATCAATTATGAAAAATAATCTGGTTCCGAAAGCTGCACTAATGTAAAAAGATGGATCACTTGTCACAAACCAATAAAGGCTATTGTTTGTGAATCCAATATTTGATTTTATCATTTATGTTGGGCAACTTAAAATGATTTTTAAACCACATTACTTTTTGAAAAAAAATTGCTATAAAGGTGAACATGGGGGTTGCAGGGGAAGAAACCATATGTAATCTGTCATCCTTGAAACAATTTATATTCTTACATCGAATCCAGCCTACAAATCCAAATCGCAAATACTTGGTCAGGAAGGATGGTGCACAGGAAAGGCCTGGATAGTGCTCCAGAGAAGGGACCTTATAGGGATGTTAGCATTGTTTTGATTCATCCTTTCTTTTCATGTGCTATTCTGATGGCTGAAAATCTGCAGCTGTGATGCTTCATTATGCAGAGAAGGTTAAACTGTTTCTAAGTGTGGTTTATTACACTTCTAGTGAGGGTAACTGCTTTTGTTTACTTTGCATTATACAGAGAAAAAGCACAATGTGCCTGCCAGGCTCGGAAAACCATTATGACAAATTCTCTTCCCAGTTGTTGTATATTCACTACTTCATAATGAAGAAAGAGGTCTACTTTACACGAAGAAGAATGGCACCCCTGTGAGTGGTTAGGATCAGAAATTTTCTACATGGTGTTATCTGAGGGCTTCTCCAATGCTCTGGCTGCTCTCTGATATCTCAATTATAGCCTTTTATGCCTGCTTATTAATAAAGTCTTGGATGTCTAAGAAAGAAGCATATTGTCCACAAGACCAGTGATAAAACAGGTGCATGCTTTATAGAGGTGGTCTTATTCCCACCTGTAGATAACAGATTTGATTATCAGATCATCTAGTTCACACCCTGAAACTTACAGGGAACAAGTCCAAGTAATGACACGGGGCACAGGTGAGTTTCAGTGACATAATATGACACAGGCAGAGGGTAGCAGGGACCATAATACAGATAAAGAGAGTAATGACATGATAATGGAATACCTACATGGATCTCCGGTGTGGAGAGTGAACAATGGTGGAAGAAGGGATGGGCTTATGGATTGAAAGATAACATTCCAGAGACACTTCATCTATTGCACAATGATCCTTTACCACAGAAGTCACCTTCTCCATCCTTACAGACATTATGTAATAAACAGAAAAAGGGTGAGCTCAAGGGCATGATCATGCACACCAAAATGCAGGAAGAAAAATTAAGTAGTAAACCTGGATAAATCTATCACAGCTTGTTTGAGGCGGAGGTCATGAATGCATTTGGATATAATCCTACTTGGACGTTGAAAAGAAGTGTAAATAAGACTGGGGGATGAAATAATTGAATAACTATTCAATTATAGCAACTTCTAGTTAATGAAGACCTATTACACTAAGTTTTTAATAGAAAATGTGCTAATTGACTACGTTGGAGCTTAGAACAAACATATGGCTAAGATTACCAATTTGGTTCCATGTCCATGATCAACTCTAACACTCTAAAACTTGGTGTTTCTATGACAACTCCTGAGCTTGCTGACTAAGGAATGGATGACCAACTTGAAAGATAAGTTTCTTCAAATAATATATGACCCGTAGTCCCTCACTGCGTGACCCTGAAGTTCATCAGTGAAGGTCTGCCTTCTCTTGTCCTGGTACTCAAAAAACATTCATTTTACTTTCAGCTTTGGCAAAGCTTAAGTCAAACACTTATGTGAAGAAAGTTGCATAGGATTTTTTTAATTGAAAAGGATTATAAAATCAAGCATTTGATTTTTTATGTATAAGAAAATAAAAGCGAAACAAATCAACACATTCCAACTGGGTCTGAGCCTGCGGTTAATTTTTATGAGGAGTGATTCTCATACTTTCTGTAGTGTTTAGATAGGATCAAAGTCAAAGTCTATATAGTAACTTCCAGGAGATGGGTGTTTCATCATCCATGATTTTAGACAAAAAAATCTTTCTTTTCCAATGTTATTCTAAACTAAAATTCAAAACAGGTGTTTGATGCTAAGTCTGTAACCAAAATATTCTGATAAGACTTCCCTCGGAAATATAATGGTTACATAGCCCTTGTATAGCTTTAACAAACCCCTATTTTCTTCTTTCTGCTCCATACAATGTGCAGTCTATTTGCACCCATTCAGGACTAAATTACAGATAAAGTTACAGCAAATTTGTTTTCTCAAAAAAGCAGTCAGCCCTAATATCCCTTGAGTAATAAAAGCCTTGTCTTTCATTCAGAACTAGAACTGGCATAATTTTCTCCAAGAAACAAACTCTACTTCCTGTGACAATGGACCTGTTCTTAAAATTCTGAATGGGATACAGCTCAATTTGCAGGTGTTCAGGTATAAAGGTAAAAGGGCATTTGACCCCCCAACTGGCAATTGTTGCTGTGGTAGGTAACTTCAGTCTGCTGGTTGTATCATTCTATTAGATAAGCTGCCAGAGTTTTCAGCTCTGAGTTACTGAGGTAGCTCAAGTGAATCAATAATTTATACAGATATATCTCATTCATTCTGATGGTATAAAGATACATACTAACAGGCTGCCACAGCTATGGAACAAAGCCAGAGAGACAATATTTTAAAAGAAAGAGAGAAAAGAAAACCCATTTATCTATGTGAACAAAACCATTACATAATAATGACCTAATGGTTTATTAATTTTATTTTTCAACTGTCTTAACAAACAGTATGATGTGATAAATAAACTGTTTATGAAAGTCAGTAAGATTGCCCTGGCAAATGTTAGGACAACATTTAAAACTTCCACACTGATTTTAAAGTAGAATTTATATTTTACATAGTAATATAATATAAACCACTAGAAAAAAATTCATGCACCTAAGAAAGTTGCATTAAATAGCATGACTAAGTCCCTCAAATATTTCCTTACTGACTTTCAGTATAAAATTACTTTCTAAAAGATGAGAATCAAATACATTTAGGGACTATACACTAAGAGTATTGTTAATATAGCTGGATGCCATTAATCATTATCTGGGGGAAATTATATAGTGTTTTATACACTAATGCTATGACATTTTTATTAACTCATAATCCCTGTGCTAACACTGGTGCATTAAACAAGTAATAATTAAGAGGGCAGCAAATATTAAAAATGCCTACTTTACAATTCCTCAATCATGTTAAAGGGAATCCTCTAACACCCAAGTTCCTCTAAAGGAGAGCAATTCCAAAATCTGTGTGATTACAGTATAATCTAATAACAGTGGACACAGTGACAATGGTCACTTAAGTATTTCCATAATTTGGTTAGTCCTTCAAGATTAAGGGAATTTGGCATCTAAAAGCAAGATAAAAAAATCTCCTAGCAACTTTCACTATAAACAATGTCTCTTTCTTGACAGATCTGAAAATGTATTTGTAGATAACATGCATGAGAAGTTGTTTCCTTACTCATTGTACCTGTTAAGTTCAAGCTGGACATGTGTCTGGCTTGGATACGTGAACCAACTGCATTCAGATTTGGTTTAGGAATGTTATGCCCAAAATTAATTGGGGCAACAGACTCAACAGGAAGGAGGATGGCAATTAGAGGTTACACTCAGGGACCCTGTTTTCCTTCCCATGGAGAAATCTTTCCCAAGAAACCCCTAGGGGAATACAGCTGATGAAAATAGTCTGAAAGAAAATAAAAGCACACCTGAGAAAGAAAGAGGGAAGGAGTGAGGGGGTGGGGGGGGAGAGAGAGAGAGAGAAACTGACTAAAGTGTTGGCCTCACCTAAAGTCCTTATTAAATCTATTTATATGAGATACTCTGGGACTGTCTGCTATAACCAGTTAGGATTTCTGGCCTACCAGGTAAATACAGAGGAAGCAGAGAGAAGGAGGAGAAATAATGGAGTGCTCCCTTTCTGACAGGGGGTGGGGGAGAGGGAGAGAG
>PVKS010022083.1:0-34252 GCA_004027875.1 Aplodontia rufa | reverse complement strand
GTTTTCTCTTTTTTTAATGCCAGAGATTGAACCCAGGAGCACTCAATCACTGAGCCACATCCCTAGCCCTTTTTATACTTTTATTTATTTTGAGACAGGGTCTCACTAAGTTGCTTAGGGCCTTGCTAAATCACTGAGGCTGGCTTTGAACTTCCAATCCTCCTGCCTCAGACTCCCAAGCTACCAGGATTATAGTTGTATGCCACTGTGCCTGTCAGCTCTGGCAATTTCTTCTTTTTATAAGAAAAAGGGACAGAGAGAGTGAGAGAGAGAGAGAGAGAAAGAGAAAGGGAGAATCGATTTTATTTATTTACTTTTTCATGCGGCTTTCATTGCTCCAACACTTTGTTGTGTACGTGGTGCTGGGGTTGGAACCCGCATCCCTGCGCACATGAGGCAAGCGCTGTAACTGCTGAGCCACTGCTCCAGCCCCAGCTCTGGCAATTTCTTAAGCTGAGATCTCCTTATTAAAAAGGAAGCCTGGCTGCACACTGTACCACTTCAAAATGGATATCCTGTACTCTGGGAGCCAAGATGGCAGCCAGTCTGAATTTGTGCCCGTGGCAAGAGACAGCAGAGCTTCTTGGGGAATGACTTGGCTTTGTATCAGGAAGACATCTGGTCTACCATTTCTTGGTGGTGTGAGCTTGGACAGGCCAACTAGCCTATTGGATTCAAAAGACAGAAACCCAACACAAATAACTTCATTGAACGAATTATTTCCTAACTTGTGTCTTTGAAAAGCTCAGGGATAAACCTGGCTTAGTGTCTCACTTCTATTTTTCCTTCTTTCTCTCCCCATTTCCCTTCCCACTCATGTCACTGTCTTTATGTTATCTTCATCTCCTTAGTGATTTCCTTCAAGAAATCAGAAAGGTGGACCAGAAGGGTCTCAGACTTTAATGACAGATTCTTATTGCCCTTGTTGAAGTCACTACCTGCCCCTGTGGCAAGATAGTTGGGGACTTGATTGACAAACCACAGGGATAACACAGAGAAAGAGAGTAACGATTCACAAAAACAAGGGATTAAACACTAGCTGTCCACTATGGGAGCATTATTTCTCCAACTACAAAATGATCCTGAGGTTTACTTGTAAACTTGGTTGTGATGTAAAGAACAACATGCAAGAAGTGCTGGGCACATAGTAGTTGTTCAGTAAATGGCTCACATGCTCTTTGAATTTGCAAACCAACCCACAGTTCCCCCAAAGAGTACGCAATCTCAAGCAGTTTGTAGTTCATGCCTATTTGTAATTCAAAGCAAACAGTCTGGTCTTTGCCTAAGCTCTTCTGGCTAAGTCCAAATTTATTCATTCAATGAATGATTGAGATAGGTTCCTGATGTGGACATGTACGAGAGGAAGGAATCTCTGTCCTTGAGAGTCTCCTGACCTTGTACCACAATGGGGATGAGACACCCTGGAGATGTTTGATCACCACAGAAGTCTGGCAGTATGCACCACAGGCACCTTTAGGAAATGGTGCACCACATACAACCAAGGCCTTTCCTTCCACTGCAGCCCTGGTGAGGGACGTATTTTTATGCCAGTCGTGGGCAGGATTAATCAGCAGGTGTCTCTTCACACAGAACTTTTATAATATTAGTTCAATATTTATTTCATGAAAATAATAAGAAACTGACTTTCCTTTTGGCCCCTAGTGCAGATAGCTGAGTTAATGATAGGTCTGTTTAAGGCATCTAATTACATGGATCTCCCCAAAAGATCCCTCTTCTGTTTCATTTTAGTCGCACCTTGGAATCTCTTTCCCTCTCCCATTCCCCCCGACCTTCACTAGCATTTTTTTTTCTTTTTTCTTTTTTTATTAGATGAGTATGGAGTTACAATTGAGGGGGAAACATTGTCAAACAATCAAGAACAAATGTATATATACTTAGTTATTCAAGGCTAATGCCTTGTCATGGATGCCCAGCTTGGGATTCCCATGTTGCTGTTTCCCCCAGAAGAACCCCTGAGTTAAATGTATATCTCATGGAGGACAGAGATCTCCTTCTGAGATGATTACCTCATATTCCCACCCTCCAGCCTCCTATATATTCTTCCTAAGCCTTCCCCCCACCCTGACCCCCACCCTATGCCTCCAGGTATCCTAGGCAGTCATCCCCCTGTTGTGTTAAGAATCATACAATTTGAGGTTATTATTAGCTTAGCCGTCTAACATACTGCTTCCCGATGTATTCTAGTTTCCACAGGTGAGAGAAACCATTTGGCCCTTGAGTCTCTAAGATTGGGATACTTAGCATAATTCTTTCCCTCTCCATCCATTTCATTTCAAAAGCCATAATATCGTCTTCTCTAATGGCTGAGTAGTATTCCATGGTATATATGTACCAAAGTTTTTGTATCCATTCGTCAAGTGAGGGGCATCCCTCACTAGCATTTTTAATGCACTTGATTTATGTTCCTTTATTTGTGTTCAGGAAAGCTTTGCTCTGTGATTTTCATTATTTAAAATGTGTACAAATGAATCATTTATAACTCATTCTACTTCACCCTTTTTAAATCTGCACTAATTTTTAAACTTCCACCCAGATTACATCTCCGCCGTGATATCTAACTTTGGACTCTGGTCTACACATTTTCTTAGACTCTGCCATGGTATCTGTCCAGATGATCCCCAAGTTACTTCCACCTCACGAGGAACTCTGCCCCAAGTCAGTCGCCAAGCTCTGTGAGGTCTGTCTTCTGAATCTGGGTCGTAGATGACTAGTATTTTAAGCACTGAAGATCGTTTTCCAAAATGACTGGGCTAGCCTCTACCACAGAGTATGGTGGAGCCCTCCTCTCTTCCACAGCTCTGCGCTCACTTAGCATGCTCCTATTTCTTTGCCAGTTATTAAGTATAAATGACGGTACGTTGTTTCAATTTTTATTTCTGTGATTACTAATGAGTTCGATCATCAATTTGATGTTTATTTACAATTTGCATTTCCACGTCTTTATTCATTGTCTGGTTAAATAACTTCTGCCTGATTTTTGGGGAGGAAGTGTTCCTGTCTTTTCTATTTTATTTTCACAAGTTGTGTATATTTATCTTCTAGATATCTTCCAGTTGTCACTTTTAGTCATTACAAGTATCTTTTTAGTCTGTGTTTTCTGTTTTATTGAACATAAATCCATAGTTTTTGTATGATAAAATTCCTCAAGTCTTTGCTTTACGATGAGCACCCCTCTAGTTTTAAGAATTTCTTTGCCCCAAAGTCACAAAGATACCCTCCTGTATTTTCTTCTATTAACTTTATAGCTTTACTTTCCACATTTTGGTATTTGATCCATTTGGAATCTGCCTTTGTATTTTATGTTAAATGATCTACACGAGGGAGCCTATATTTCTAACACTTCTACCGATCTGTCACGGACCCATTGGTATGACATTTAACCTTTTTTTGTACAATAGATTTTACATTTCAGTGATCTATCTCAGAGCTCATTGTTCAATTCCATTATAATTACAACCTCTTAGTCTATCTCAATATTGAATTAGGCAAGTCCCCAATATTCCACCTTGGCTAATTGTGAATTTTTATTCTTTTCTATAAATTTAAACTGATGTCTGTTGTGAGACTCCAATTGGAATTTTTATGGGATGGCATTCAGTTTCCAGGTAAGTTTGGTTAAAGACATTGGTGTATTTGTTATATTGTTCATCCTCTTCAGGAGCACGGAATGCCTGGATTTTCTCAGCTTTTCCACGTCCATTACTAGATTTTTAAAGCAGTCTTCATATAGATATTTTAAGTTCTTGATTAATTCTTAGACATAGTTTTTGTTACCACAGTGTGTGATATATAACTTTTACCATTTTTCAGTTAGTTATTGATGTTGTAGAAAAATGATATTGATTTTTCTCAGTTGATATTATATCCAGCTACCTAGTAAAACTTTTATTGATTCCGATAGTTTGTGTCTGTGCTGCATTTTCTCTACATATGATTGTATTATCTGTAAATACTGACAATATTTATACCTCAGTCTGTTCTTTTCCTCTCTCTTTGATAAAGAGAACCAATAAGCGTAGGTATCTGTCTTGTTCACAATCTTAAAGTCATATTTCTAAAGTTGAACAAAAATGTACACTATTTACATTACATTTTAGATACATGACTTTTAACTAGTTAAGGATGTTGTTTTTTGTTCTTAGTTTGTAGAGAGTTTTTAATCAAAAGAAATTGAACAATTTTTTTCTATCAATTAATGATGTGATTTTTCCACTGTGTCTTTACCTGGAGTTTTTTATTAATAAAAATCACATCCTTGTTTCCTTAGATGTAAAATAAAGAATCTATATTCATCTATGTATATACAGTCTTTAGATATATATTTTAATTCTTTTATGTTACAGTGTTTTTCTATATTCATCTATGTATATACAGTCTTTAGATATATATTTTAATTCTTTTATGTTACAGTGTTTTTCTATATTCATCTATGTATATACAGTCTTTAGATATATATTTTAATTCTTTTATGTTACAGTGTTTTGTCACATATTCATGAACATTTATGTCACACTGATTGAAAAAGGAGATAACTTCTCTGAATGTACGTACACACCAGTAGTCAAAAGTAATGTTAATGTTTCTTGCCATCTGTGTTAGCAAAATGTCTTCCACTTTCTGAACTTTTTGCTTTTTGTACATCTTCTTAGTATTTTGTAAAGTTTTCAATTAATTTAACATGTAGCTTTTACCTAAGTAACACATTTCTGAAACAGAAAATCAAAAATCAGTTCAGTTTCCCAACTCTCTTCCCTATCGTCAATCAATATGCAAGAGTTGATAAGTACATGGATCTTCACATGTAGGTAGGCAAAGGTGTGCAGAGAATGCTTAACACCTTCACCTTTCTCTTTTTAAATGAAAATATTAGGGCTGGAGCAGTGGCTCAGCAGTTATGGTGCTTGCCTGACATGTGTGAGGATGCAGGTTCAAACCCCAGCACTACCTACACGATGAAATGTTGGAGCAACAAAAGCCACATGAAAAACTAAATAAACTTGATTCTCTCTCTCTCTCACTGTCCCTCTGTTTTTAAATAAATAAAATAAATGAAGATATTAGTAGACAGACTCTTTAGAATCTTGCTTTATTCACATGTCAATGTATCATGGAAATTGTTCAGTGGCATTAGGAGCTTTTATTGGCTGTGTAATATTCCTATGGATGAACTTGCAGTGGTCTACAAAAGTCTCTAATTATTTCCAAATTTGTGAATTTATCAGTCCCACCGATAGACATATTAATCTCTTGCAGTCATTTGTTCTTATAAACATGATTTCATACTTGTGTGATCATATTAGAAGGAAAGTTAGTACCAACATAGTTGCAGATGTAATTGTCATAAATTTGCCAAATTATTTTCTCTATATAGATTGTCACATGTTGCATTATTATAGAAATATGTAATAATGCTTATTTTTTTCTGTATCCTCATCAATGAAGTCTACTTTTTTAACTTCTCCCATCTGACATGTGAAAAACTATATCCCAGTTAAATACTTTTATATGTCTGAAACTATAAATTAATCTGAGTGTCTTTTCAGATATTTATTTGAGTCCTTTGTAATTTTTTTCCCTGGGCCCATTTTTGGGAGGGGTTGTTCCCGATGTATAGTAGTTTTTTCTGTATTAGGAAAATTATGCTACATATATTTCTCCCAATTTAATCTTTAGACTTTGCTTTATAGTGATATTATTGACTATGTAGATTTTTTTATTTTTATTTAATATATTTTCTCTATGGTTTCTGGGTTTTTGTCACACTTGGGCTTCCTTCCTCCTTCAAGTTTATAAATGAACAGTGGTTTTCCATACTTTTATACTTTCATCGTTTGCATTAAACTTTAGATTCATTGCTCTACCCAGTTTTCCTTTTTGTGAGGTAGGTATCTAATCGCTAATTTTTCCTATGTGACCACCCACCACTACTTACTAAATAATCTCTTTTCATTGATTTCTATTCTATCTTCATTGTATCCTAAACAATATTTTGATCCATTTCTAATTTCTGACTATACTCCTATTATCTGCTGCTACCCCCAAATCATACAATTTTATTTCCTGAAACATAAAATATGCTTTGATATCTTGGATAGCTAACTTACCTCCCTCATCCATCCATCCGTAGTATTCTTTTTCAGAGTTGTCTGATGTTGTTGAACATTTTTCGTATGAAATTTAGAATCCTCTTGTTGTTGGCATTGGTGCCGCATTAAATTTGAATTAACTTGGGGAGTATTGAAATCACAGTGTGTGATTTTATTTTATCTTTTAAAATATTTATCCCAGTTCGACGTGCACGTAAATCATCAAATTGTTCTTCAGTGTGTGTAAAGGAAGTGTAGACCCCAGCACCGGCCAGCGCTTTTTCAAACCACATCTTCGAATTTGTAACTTTTATTGTTACTTGGGTTTTTTTTTTCCACTTCACCATCATCTGAAAGCTTCTCACTGAGGAAAATTGTGCTCTTTCTGTGCCCCGCACCCAACACTCACACGGGCATCCTTCCCACCCACCATCCCCATCCTTCCAATAAAGTTGTGTCCTAATTTTGGTTAGATCAACATTCAGTGTTTACAATATTTTGACTATGTAAATGCCATTCAAAACTGAACCATGCAGTAAATTATGATTATTTTCCCCTTCTGCACAACTATTATGTTTTCCCTGAAGCTAATATTTGCCGTGTTTATGGTTTGTTTGCTTCATTTTTATGTTTTTATTACTAATTCAGCCCCAGCTCTTTGCCAATTATCTAAAGCTCTTCTCCAGATAGTCAGATGCTTCAGTTATTTTTTCCAATTCCTTCTTCTACAGAAAACTGTTCCCGAGCTGCTGGCCTTCTCTGCCCAGGCGTTCTGCTCTCCTTGGGCGCAGTCCGGGGTGAAGTCCTGGGGTCTCCCTTGTCCATCAGCCCGAGGACGCGCTGGGCTTCACCCCTGTGTTAGTGCTGCCTCCGTGGAGGATTCCCTCTCTTGTTTTCCTGCCTGGTCTTCGGAGCTTCCTAGAAGTGTCCACATTAGATCAACACTGCGTTATGTCAATGCTCACACTAAATGAAGGATTTAATCGGAAATAACTCTGCCTTGAACGCTGTTCCCTTGCATTGCAGCACCCAGCACTATTCCGATTTCTAATGATTGCCCGCTCCCCACTCCATGCCCAGACTGACCAAAACTGTCAATGCCTCGTGATTCCAAACTTTCACAGTCACCTTCTTGATGCGGGCAAATTTCCGTGCATGTATTTGGTCGAGTGTGAGGTGGGCCATTTCATTCTGATAATCCTCACCCTTCACATCCAGGAGAGTTTTTTGGCCACTTGGATTGATTATCTTCTTCCTTTATTTATCATGTTTTTTTCTTGTTTTCTGAAACTTCAGGTTTTGGATGTTGGAACTTGTAGATTGCTTCTCTGATACCCCCGTTTTCATTATTCTCCAGATATTTAGACTCTTTGCTCTTTTTCTCAAATTCCTCAGCTTCATTTTCTAGCTTTTATTGACTTCTAATATATACTATCATATTTTTAATTTCTAAGAGCTCTTTATTGTTTTCTGAATGTTCCTTTGTTTCTAATATTTTGTTCACAGTTTGGCAATATGTTCTCTCATCTCTCTGGGGACATTAGTAATAGTGTTTAGTTTTGTTTTGTTTTTAGTTGTCTTAACACTGAATAGTCCATTTCCTCTAAATTGTTTTGTTCTGCTTGGTTTTTTGATCTCTGTCTCTCATGTGTGATGCTTTCTCTATGTATACATTGGTGAGAGACACTGAGACCGAGGTGAAGAAAGTTTCAGGTGAAGAGACTGACTAAAGAGGGATTAAGGAAATGGATATGTTTAAATTGATCACTGATTGAAGCAGTGGGAGATGAAGAAAGTGATGGCAATTCTCTAGTTTTTTGTCCCCCAATATCAGAAACACACAGTGGGAGCAAAAGTGTTGGGGGGCACTGTTTAAATGTGGGACTCTCTGAGTTTGGGTTTTCTCTGGTATATAGCTTTTATCTTCCTGCTAGAAAGTTTGCAGGTGGGAGTTGGGGATTTATCTCAGTGGCTGAGTGCTTGCCTAGCACGCATAAGGCCCCAAGTTCTATCCTCAGCCCTGAAAAAAAAAAAGTTTGCAGGTGTAACTAATCCTCAGCATTAGTTTTTCTTAATTCCATATCAATGCAGAATGCATGTTGCCTAGGCCTATACCCTCCAGCCTAGAACCACAGTGAGTACCCACCCAGCTGCTTGCATGGTCTGGAGTTGCAGCCAGCTAATCAGTAAATGCTGAATCTCACCAAATGCCAAGAACTGTAGTCAGGATCAGAGGACCTAGTGATGAGAACAGCACAGTCCCTGGCTCTGAGTGCCCATTGCTGGTGGAGGGGACAGTAGGCATATACACATGGTCCAATAGTGCTGGTAGGTGGAAGTCCATACACATGTCACTCTGAAGTAACCAAAGAGAAAAATTAGTGATGATTCCCTGGATGGGTGATATTTGAACCTTTTGTTAGAAAGTGAATAGACATCTGTCAAAATACAATGAGGGTCCAGGAGGAGAAGGAAGATGCTCCAGGAAGCTCAGACAGCATGAGAAAGAGGTGGAAGTTAGGCTCTGATATGGGGAGGGGAGGAAGAGGTTCTGGGTGGCAAGAGACAGGGCAGTGGAAGTGGCAGATCATTGTAAGTGAAGTAGCCTGTATAGACAATTAGAAAGAGCTCTCTGCATTTGTCTAGTAGACAACATACTCATGATTCATGAGAGGAATGTATGAGAACATCAAGATTCCCTTTGGAGATCAATCATCTCATCCTCTCTGCACTGAGCAATAATGCTCCCCAAGATGACACAGGTTAATTCCCATTTGACTCAATGTATAATATTTCTGAGTGGCTAATTAATGCTGCTAATCACATCAGTGGCAATTAGCAATATGGTCCTCTGATTAGGGGTCTGTGGTCAAGAGGCTCTTGCTTGCATTTACTGAAAGGTAAGTCCCCTCTGTGCAGAACCTGTTAATTTCTGCCAACTGGGGACCTAAGATTCAGCCCAAAGACCCCACCCTTTCTCCTTCTTTCCAACTACCAGTGATCCTTGTACCAGGGGAGATATCTGATTCTCAACTACGATTGCTCAGATTTCAGGGAAGATTTGGAGAAGGGAGCTTCGTGCATGTGTCCTGCTGAGCAGCTGGGAATGTTCTGTTGGCTGTGCTGTGGGAGGTAGGGTCTCCTCTCCAGCCAGCCAGCCCTGCACTGAACTCTGGTTTTGCACTTATGAGCAGAATAACCTCAAGCAATTTTCTGTTTTGTTTTCATTTTATTTTTATCTTTGTGACTCACTTCTGTCATATGCAAAATGAAAATTGTAATAGTACCTACTTCATAGGAATATTGTGAGAATTAAACGTGTCAACTGACTTAGTGTTGAAATGATGCCTGGCATATAGTTAATGCTCCGAAGCTGTCTTTATTATTACTATTCATTCAGGGATCTATGGGGCAGTGAAAATTCTTGGCGGACAGCAGGGCGCTTTAATGAAACACTACAGTGATAAACCAGAACCCAAACAAGTTGCACTGCCCAACCATGTTTTAGGAGTCAAGAAAATTGTGAGGGCCGAGCAGGGCATGCTGCCTTCTGTGTGCATGTCTGTCTGCTTTTTCTGCAGAAATGTGATGGCAGGAGAACAGGACAAACATCTGCCCTGGATCTGTACCTTATTCACTGGGCAAGTTGCTTAAGCCAGACCTCACCTTCATCAATAGAAAAATGAAGATCATCATTTCCACTCCAGTGAAAACATTTGAAAAGAGGGCATATGAAAATGTATCAGTTAGTCACACAATAAGTTTGTTTACTAACTGGTTTATTTTTTAAAAATTATGCACTTGATACATTATAATTATAACTGCATTTTTTAAATCATTCTGAGACAGATTAGGAGAGATAGTAAAATGATTAGGCAGTCAAGACCAAGGGCCCCATGCAACCACGCCTGGAAGCTGGCCAGTAGAGAGTGATTGACAGGGAGAGTGATTGACAGGTATGCTTAGGGCCTTCATATGCAAAAAGAACATGAGACTCACCTGTGCGAGCACCGCCTTTGTGGGGGAGGGCAGACACTAAGTGGTGGGGGTAGAGGCTAGAAAGAATTTGCCACCTGTTCACACAAACTTTAACCAGTGACACTGGTGCTTAGTTTCAGTGCCTATTTTTTTGTTTTGTTTTGTTTTGTTTTGTAAGAAGGACAGTGAGAGAGAGAATCAATTTTTATTGAGTTTTTCACATGGCTTTCATTACTCTGACACTTAGCTGTGTACGTGGGTGTTGGGGTTTGAACCCACAAATTCGCACATGTCGAGCAAGTGCTGTAACCACCGCTCCAGGCCCTTGATGTCTGTTTTATATAGATTTCAGCCAGTGATGTTGGTGCTCAGTTTCAATGCCTGTTTTACATAGAGATTAACCAATGATGCTGGTGCCTTCCTCAATGCCTGCTCTACGTGCACCTTAGTCAAGACTCATACCCAGACCAATATAATCCCTGGCCTAACCTACAATAGATGGTGTCCTGCTTCCAGGTGCCCCTCCACCTTCCAGAGTCTCTGCTCTCCTTCCTTAAATAAATCCTATTCCTTACTCTTCCCTTCTGTGGTTGTCCGTGGATTTTATTCTTCAAATTCACAAGACAAGAACTCAAAAGACGATTGGCACCCAATTCCCGGGGTGAATTTCCACACCAAGAGCTGCAAAGCACCTCTCAACAGTAGCGGGGAAAACCCAGCTCTTAGCAGGCGAGCTGCAGCCAGCCCAAATTTCCAGTTTTAACTGGGGATAGCTGCAAACACTAGAAGCAGGCTGTTTTGGCTGCTGGAATCTGTAGTTGGCCCAGACTCCATTTGCCAGCGGGAGCACAGAATCCGACTTCATCTCAAAAACCCCGCATCAATTCTACCTTCGAAAGTGCTTTAATGACCCTTGGATATCTATGTACGGAAAGGCTTTAGATTTACTAGGTCCTACTGAATTGCCATACTGATTGGTTCTACCAATAAGTGCTGCTACCGGTCATGTAAATGTGTGCTTCCCTCGTATTTATCAACCCTTAATATTACAAGGATTATTAATTTCTGCCAATCCGATAGACCAAACATGGACTCTTACCTGCTCAATTTACAGGGAAGTTTAGTATCTTCTCATGCATTGTGCTAAACACTTTATGCGTGCCCTCATTTAATCTGTAGACAGCCCAGTGAGTGGACTGTTATTGTCTCTGTTTTACAGTTGTGTAATTAGAGACCCGGAAGGGTCATGACATCCCATGGCCAGGAAGAATGGTACAGGCTTATGCATAGGAATGTGGGTCTTCCCTCTCTGGTGTGCTGAGGCACAGAAAAGAGTATTAAAGGCTGATTGTAGAATAAAGATCATTGATAAGGCTACTGCAGGTCCATAACCTTTGGTTCAAACCCAGAGTTTCCAAATTGCCAGGCATCTGCCACTCGGTGAGACATTTAATTTCTTGGAACTATCAGTTTTGACTTCCGTAAAAATCAGAATAAGATTTCCCTCGTGAGGATTAAAGGAGATAATATATAAGGTATAGACAGCTTTTGAGAAATGTTAGCTGTTCTTTTGAAAAAGAAATTCCGCCTGGCGTATGGGAAGCTGTTGCTTGTGAAATAGTTGAAGATGACACACACGGATCCCTGTCCCTAATGGAGCTCACAACTTTGCCTGGTGGGGCATTCATTTTTTGCTTTGTATCTAGTCTGGGAGGTTTTTCTTTCTTCTCTGAGAGATTATAAAATAATCATAAAAAATAAATAAAACCAGACTGACCAATTTTAGCAAGTCTCCATATGCTTCTTATTAGTAGATAGGGTAGGAATCTGTATGTGCAGTTTACATGTAAGGTCACTGAGACCCAGGGTGAAGAGACTTCTGACAGTCCCTGCTGTCTGGGCCCCTGATCTGTTCTGGCCACTTCTGATGACCATGGAATAGGCCAGCACCGGGTCTCTAGCTCCTATCCCTGCCCTAATGGAGCCCACTTAATTCTTGCTCTGACATGAGGACCCCAAAGAAGTGCATCCTGCCCCCTTATACAGGGCCCCAACATTTTCATAGCCATCTCCAGCCATTGACCCCATGGCCCATCAACCACTCACTGTAATGGGCACTGGCCTAGGGACAGGAGCCCCTTTCCCCCTTACAGCTTAGCTCTAATGGTGGCTTCCAGGACAGCTGCATTTATATCGTGTGCTTAGTGTGTGCCAGGGACTTGAGAACAGCTCCTTAGATGTTGCTAGTGAGTGACTTCAGGCAGGTTCATTAACCTCCTTTGTCTTCTGTTTCTCATCTGCATAATAGAGAGTAACAGCAGGACTCCCTCCCGAGGGTGCTGGGAAGAGTCAATGGGATAGAATAAATACATCCAGTATTGGGCTGGATACTGGATGTGTCCCTACTGTTCAGCAAACACCAACCACAGTCTGTCCTCACAGTCCCCCGCATCATAGGTTGATGCTTAGCTCCACGTTAAAGAAGAAGCATTTGAGGTGGGGTGATCTCATGAGAGCCAGGAAGCAGAGGAACGGGCGTCTGTGCCGGACTGCTAACACGCCACCGAGTGGGCCAGCCCTAGGGGTCACAGTCACTATTGACGTTGACTAAGATGTGGACAGTCTTGTTTAAGGGCGCTTCTGAACCGTCAGTTCTGCACTGTGATGCTTTTGACATGCAAGCTGCTGTCAATGTGGAAATCCACACACACTCTGTCTGCTGGTTTCTCTGCTTAGAGATGAAAGCTGCCGGTGAGGGCAGCAGCAGACTGAACGGTGGGTGTTTCCAGCAAGTGTAGCCTGATTTCTTTCCCTGGCCCTCACTGACACTGGCTTGAAGGGCGGATTGCAGACACCTGTCTTCCCATCCTCCCTTTCCTGGGTGGATCTGGCTCACTCTGTCCCCACCTTCCTCCCTGACTGGGGTCCTGTCTTTCCTGGGTGCTTCATGTGACTCTGTGGGCCTTGGACACAGACAGGGAAGCTGGACAGGAACTCCGTGAGGGTCAACGTGTATGAGAATGTGGCTCGGCCATACTTCTGGCATTTGCTGGGAGGGAGAGGAGCTGCAGATGGCCAGCGGACATACGTGCCACACTTCTGCCCACTTCTCCACACTCACTGGCACAACAGCCATAATCCTCAGGTTGCAGAAGAAAGAACTGAGGCTGAGGGACACCATGAGCCTGCCCATGTGACGGGAGTGAAGCTGGGACAGAAAGCAAACTCCTCTATGGCATGTGCCATGTGGCAAATCTTCTTGAGGCAGATTATAAATATTAAGGCATTTAATCCTCATTATAACCCTTTGAGGTGGGCGCTTAGAATCATGCCCATTTTAGAGATGAGTAAACTGAGACACCTAGAAACTTGCCACAGGTTACCCAGCTGGTGATGGCAAGCCAGGACATCACTCAGAGCCTACTCTCTTAGCTGGGATTCTCTCACCTGCTTGCCCAGGATGTGCCAGCCCCCAGCCTGCTCCGGGCTTCCAGGTAGCTGATGCACTGACAGGGATCCTGCTGCTCCCTCAGCTCCCTCCTAGGCCTTCAGGAAGAAGAGCAAGATTCCTGCAGGGACACTTCACTGCCTGGTCAGGAAGGGCCCTAGGCTGAGAGCATCAGCACCAACGGGTTTGATTACCCAGTCCTACAAAGGAACACTGAGTTTGTGTGACGGGCCAGCTGAAATTCCTCTGCTTGATTTTCTGGAATCAAATTAGGCTGGTGAATAGGCCGGTGGCGATTTCATCAATTTCTCAGCCTTCCCTTGGAACTGAGCCTGATTTCCTCAGCCTCCCGCAACGCTGACTGCTGTTTACTGAGCAAACCAGCTCCCAGAACCAGCCCCCCTTTAGTAATGTGGCGAGGCAACGTGGCGGAGGGAAGATTACAGGTATTAGAGGCCATTTAGGATCATTTAGAATCGAGCTGTTTTCCGAGCAGGCAATTAATCCAGTTGCATTAAAGCGAGCTGTCGGGGCTCCTGTACCTCTCCCTGCGTTAAGAGGGGATTTCAAGACTATGTTAAATGGCTTGCAGAACTGGCTCTGGGGCTCAGTGGGGCATCTTTATTGGGGGTAGGCCTCCCCGCTGCTGTGAGTTGCAAGTCTGCTTTGGGAAGATGTCTGTAGAATGCATTGGGTTGGCAACTGGAGCCCATGGCTGACAGGATGTAAGCACCTTCCCAATCCTGAGAGAGAAGCAAGGGGATGGTTTCAGGTCTGCCCAGAGGGTTAGGATGCAAAGAAGCCCATAGGCTGCCAAACCACCTCTTCTTCTGTTTAAGATGAGACCAGCCACAGCTGGTGGAGCCCTTTTATAGAAGGGTGTGGAATGGGTTCTTGGAGGACTTCAGAATCATGCCCTCTCCCCCAAGGGCACCGAGCAGTGGTGCCTTCATTGTATCAGCCTCACAAATAGCCCTGTGAGGTAGGACCTATAGAGGCAGGATGAGATTCAAAGAACCTAGTTAGCAAATTTGGGACTTGAACCTGTGAACCCAGGCAGCTGACCCAGCACTCTAAGCTATGCACTTTCTCTAAGGGTCTGCATCCAAGGGACTCTGTTCTTTGTTTCCAAGCATGAGACAGACAAAGGGTCACACAGTGTCTATCCCCAAAGATGTGTATCACTTACCACATTTCAGTCTGGCCGTCAGTTTATCCCACCAGGTTCCTATGATCCAGTGCCTCTCTAACTGTCTGGAGGGCTATGGGGGACAATGACATCTATCCAAAGTTAAGGCTGTTTCCTTGGAGGGAGCATGTCCTCCCCTGGGACATTGGGAGTCCCTGATTCTGCACTTGTCCTTTGTGTGACCATATTCTTGAGCATCTACCCATAGTCTGGATTCACTGACAGCCCATTGCTCTCACAGCTGGCTCCATTCCAAAAAGAAACTATTGGGGGCAGAAGCCAAGGGGGCCAGGCAGACAGGAGGCAATCAATTTGTATTTGCTAAATGAGAGCCTGAAAAAGGCCATTGAAGGTCTTATTAACAGTCTCCCTGGGGAGCCAGGCACATCTGCCATTCCCAAGTAAAAACGATAATCAATGAGAAGATAATCAATTTATAGAAGCCTCCTTTCTACCCCAACTTCTGGTGCTGCTCTTTTGCCAAGTATTAATTCCTTTTAGCAAAGTAGACACTGGCCCTTGTCTGCTCCACGGGTAAATTTTCAATTTTCTGTTATCTTTGTTTTGTTCTGGATGTACAAGGAGGTACACTCATGGCAAATGGCAACATTTCAGATCAACACAGCCCAGCACAGAAAGAGAAAGCTGCACCCCTGAAGAAAACCACAGTTTGCTTTTCAGCATATGTTAAGATCTCTGTAAGTTTCATAATTAAGTTACAGAATAAGTGGATTCCAAAAGAAGGTACTTCCTAACTGAAGTTGGGTCCAAGTTACATGCCACCATCAGGTGGCAGTAGGAGTTATGCTTGTTGATAAAGTTGTTTGCTTCTTTATTAAGTATTTTCTGTATTTTGTGTGGGATTTAAGCCATAGGATGCTTTCTTGGGCACTGCGTCACATGAATATTCTAGAGCTGTGCTTCTCCAGGGACCGCTGATATCTGGTTTATCCTGGTTCTTGTTAAAAAACCAAGTCCTTGGACTCAGCCCCAGCCCCAGCAAATCAGAGGCGGTGCTCCCAGCTACACAGTTGTTAACTTGGATGCTTGAATCTTACCCTCCGTTTCCCTCGTGGCTTAGACTGACGGCTTAGGGTGGTGGTGATTGGACAAGCCAGTGGATCGAGAGGCAGTGTGGGTCTGTAGGAAAAGCACTTGCACTATAAACCGCTTCACTTGCCCTTCTTATAATTGACCGGGCTAACTCTTCTTCCCATAATTCTGATCCTAGAAGTCATCTCCTCTGCAAAGCCATTCTGAAGGTCTCCAGAAAAAGCTAGCTGCTCCCGATTCAGTGCTCACACAGCAGCGTATACCCCCTCAGTCCTGAGTGCAGTCCTGAGCTGATCCTTCCCGAGGCCTCCCCCTAGGTTCCTGTGGGTAGGAAGCATATTGTAGAGCACCTGGCATGCAGCAGGTGCGCAGTAACCGAAAGGAACAACTGGGTAACACAGTTTGCAGGAACACTTGACTCGTCCTTCCATTCTATTAAAGAAGGCAATTCTGGAAGATCTAGCCTCCCTCCAAAGATCTCCCTCTGGTCTTGCTTCAGTGAGCTACTGCTTTTAAGTTCTCACTGAATCTGTGGAAACTGCCTCATCAGCCTATGCTTAAGCCCTCTCTTTTTGTAGATGGATGAAATCAATTACAGCCCTGCCCTGCATGAGGACATACATCACTCAGTAATAATCGTATATATGATGGTGGTCCCATAAGATTATACTGCCGAGTGCCAGCCTAATCATCTTAGTTTCTATAAACATTCTGCGCTTTCACCCAATGATGCATTTCTCAGAACTACTCCATCATTAAGTGACACAGGACTAGAAGAGTTAGAAGCAAGAAGCAATTCCTAGACTTGTAAACCCATCCAGAGTCAACACAGATCAATCTAACAGGCTTGATTTGCTCATGGACAAAGAATGTTTCCAGTAACATGTTTTAGCCTCTGTTAGGTAAAGAAATAGAAGGACAGGAAAGCACCATGATGGCGAGGGGCTGAGTAAACTTATTTATCAGTGACTCACTAGTAGTGTTTCAATAGAAAGCCCATTTCCTACCAAATGACAAACCTGTGAACTCACCTTTGTGCCCTAACAAGCTGATCAGGAGCAAAGATGATTTCTTTGATATTTTAAATTTTACCTTGAGCAACTAGAGGATGATTTTAAAATATCAAAGAAATCCAAACTTGAGGGAGACTACTATCAACAGTACCTCCTGCTATGCTGCCCTCCTCTGCTCTAGCCATCTGCTTCACATGTGCCACACAAAGTCCGTTAGACTCAGGGTGCCCCTCCCTTGCTGTTCATGGGGACTGTTCAGCATTGGGTACCCTTTCTTTGTTTGGATAAACCAATCCTCTAATTATTAACATCCTCCCAGGGTGTGTGATTTCCTTCCTCTTTTGAACTCAGAAATTATAATCCATTAAGCCTTTATTGAGGACCTATAAAGTACTACACATCATGTGAGACACTCTATCTTATAGGTTAGGAAACTGAGTCAGAATTATGCACTGAAATTTGAGAAAATTAATTTATAATAAAAATCAGGTCAGTTCTGTTGTGAAAGGGTCATAAACTTTTCTATTTTTTTTTTTCCTATAAGAGCTAGGCATGACAGGAGGCGTAAAAGGATTCAAAAAGACAGTTGTGACAGACTCATGAGTGATGGCTCCATAAATGGATAGTGGCCAGGATTTATGAACAAAAAAATTAGGGTACAAAGCCTGATAGGTGAGATGCAAGCTGAGCCCTTCTAAAGCAAGGGCTCAGTCTATGTAAAAAATGAGACTAACCCAGAAAATTTCAGGATGTTTGGTCAAATTCTGGAATGTACGAGATAGGAACATCTAAGATACAATGCAATTGATTTTATATCTTGATATTTATATCTTAGATATTTAATCTGTGATCCTGTGAACAATCAGATAGTGAGCTGTTTTTAATGACTTTTTATAGAGTTTGCACTTAATTGTAGTAAGGACTTGTTGGGGCATTGGTCATCTCGAGGATGAAACTTGGAATTATATGTTTGCATACAAATGATCCAGTTGAGACTCAGATCCAAGATATCCAGGCAAGAGCATCAGTAATAGTAAGGGCTACAAAAAAAATTTATGGCTTCAGATGAGTAGATTTCAGTTTAGGAAGTCTAGTCTTTGGTGTAAAATGTCTAACCATTCAGTTATCTGTTTGTCTAACAGTAAATACTTAACGAGGCACCTGGTTGTGTGAGAGGTGCTGGGAATGGAATAGCAAACACAATTGAAGGTGAGACACCATGACACCTTAAGGTTGTACACAGCAGAGCTATTTGACCTGTTGTGAGGCCTGTGAAGGCTATCAAGTAAATGGAATTTGAGCTAAGTTCCAAAGGTGGGTAAGCATGAACAAGCAAAGTGTGAAAGAAAGACATTCTAGGCAAAAGAACTAAATATGCAAGACTCCAGAGGTGGCAGAAGCGTGGCATATTCCAGTAACAGTAAGAATACCAGCTGGAAAGTGGTTCACCCTTGGAGAGCCAGCAAGAGTCAGATCATGGGCCTCTTAGGCTGTGTTAAGAATTTTGTCTGTAGCCTACGAACAGTGGGTAGCAATTGAAAGATTTTAAGCAAGAGAGTGACACAGGTTTGCATTTTAAATATTCTATATTCTACTAGCTAGAAGTTGGAATTCATTTTCCATAGAAATAACTTAATAAAAGGTAGCTCTGTGAAGCCAGAATAATGCTATTAGCACAATATATCCATCCAACTAAACAGCCTATTGAAAAGCTTGCCTTGGTTGCCAACTACCATTTATAACTTGGTTTCTATAAGAAAATGCATTACAAATTCCAGACAACCTAATTACAAATGACATTTTTGGGGACAGCCAACAATCTACTTAGGATTGTAAAAAGCCTCCAACGTTTTTCCGTATCAAAGGTTGTTAAGAAAGGTGAGTAACAGACTTCTAATTTTGAGATGTCAGAGTAAAGATCCTTCCACCCCCTTCTGCTCTCAGAAATTAACCCTCCAGTAAAAGAAAAATCAGAAGGAAATGCAGTGCGATGGCAAATCCAGGAAGAGCATATTCCACGAGGCGATCTGTGCAGAGGGCTCGGGTGGTCACATCAAGGTGTGGCCAGGTGCTGAGAAGGTATCTGCAGCTCCAAACGTTGACAAAGATAGCAGGACAAATTACAAGATGGCTTGATGTACCTAGCCCAAGCCCCTTGGCATCAATTTCAGGGATGGGCACATAGGGATGAGATAGTCCTTGGACATCAAAAAATAGATGGCTGAAGAAGTGCAGTAGGGTAGCAGAGACTGAATCTTACATTGATCTTTGCTGGCCACAACAGCTAACATGTACACCCACCACTTTGTGCCACAGAGAATTTCACTATGAAATAGAATTCCTGCAAGCTTAGGACACCACCCTGCCCCTCTTCCCATAAAGCCATCTACAAATAGGACTAGAAGAACTCAACTCAATCAAAGATTGATAAAAATAATTATTTTAAAAGGAATCAGTCCACATTCTATCCAAAGATAAAGCAATAAAATTGAGGGGGATGAAAAGGGATAGAGAGAAAAAAAAAAAAAAGAAAAGAAGCTTTCTAGAAAGTATTGCCATTGATAAAATGAAAATTGGGAACCAAATTTATCACCAGCAATTTTAAAAGAAAAGTAAGCAAGTACCCCTTTCAACAAAACAATACAGCACAAATGACGACCAAGCAGCAAATAAAGTGACTTTTTTTTAAAATCAGAAATGAGGTTGTAGAGCAAACTGAAACCATCATGGAAATGGAAGGGCTATGCTGGAAGTTCTCTAAAGGAGAAGGAGGACTCCTAAAATAAGAAAAGCATGAAGAGAAGGGGGAAGAGGGAAATGGAAGTCGGCCACACTTTAGGAAGCATTGGAGAGAACATGATAAACATATTTCATGGCCCCCAAAGAAAAATCGTGAAGAAATAGAAGAGGAAAAAATATATATAAAAGATGGAAAAGTGAGAATATGCTACAGAAATAAAAGGAAACTTAAAGAATGAAAGATCACATTAAATTCTAGGAAAACATTATCTGGGATATTAAATGTATCATATTTACATATATATGATATATGGATCTCATAGTAAAATTAGTAGTTTTAAAATCTAAAGAATTACTCAATGGTACAAGCAAAAATGTATGAATGGTCTATAAAAGGAAACAAAACATTCAGCATAGAAACAGTGAATACCAAAAGTAGAATAATATCCTTAAATATTTCAGAGAATTCAAGTTTGATCCTGGAATATATAACCAGCCAATTTGCATTCACATATAAGTGCAGAAGAGAGGCATAAATACAACAAAGTCAGGAGCACCATCCTTGTTAACATTTGGGGTGAAATTACTAGAAGATAAACTTCAGCTAACTGTGGATAAACGGACCTTCTCTGCCAAGCCTTTCTGGTGTAGCTTCTCCATTCAAAAAAGCTGCCACTGTTGGAAATATAATTACAGAAATGCAAACAGGGAAATTATCCAATTTACTTCCATTATGACCAATATTGAAAACCAGGTATACCAAAAAATCCAGTAGCAATTACCTACTTAACGAATGCTAGAAACGACAAGTGTGCTTTTAAGTGAATAATTAGACTTGTGTAATGAGGGAACTATCCACGGGACAAAGTGAAAAGAGAGCTCAGAGTAGAGAAAGAGGAGAATGCAAAGCTTCTGACCCTAGAGCACCTCCTGGTAAAGAGAACCCAGAGAGTTTTACCACCTGAAGTGTGAGTTAGAACAAAGGCCCTGCTCTCAGTCAGACCAGCACACCTGAAGTGTGGTGCCCTAGGGAGCCATCCAACAGTGGGAAATACTGAAAGCGTTTCCAGAAGCAAGAGATAAGGCGCATGGATCAGGGGAGTACCAAATGTTGACGAGGCATATATTTTTAAAAATCACATATAATTTAGACAGGAAATTACAAATTTATTGGACATGTTACATAGGAAGTAAGAAGAGGAAAATTGGTAACTTGTAAGACAGTACTTAATAAACTAAGTACTAAGTGTATTTGGGAAGACAAAAATAATAAAGGAAAGTTTGAAACAGAATGAAGGAATGTGGGAGTAGGATGAGAGCCTCACATGTATTAAGTACAGAAGGAAGAAAGGAGCCATTTTGAAAGAAAGAGATAAAGCCAAGAACTTTCTAGAACTGATGAAACATAGCAATTCTTAATTTCAGGAACTTCAGTTAATCCTAAGAAGAAAAAAGAATAAAAAGACACCTAGACTTACAGAAAATTTCAGAGCAGCACAATGGTCTTGGAGTAAAGTTAGAAAATACACTAATTACTTTACCAGGGAATGATCCATTCAAATCAGGGTTGACAACAGTAATGAAAGCCATAAAAGAACAAAAGAAAGCTGTGAAGTGAAGAGGGAGACAGAGAGAGAGCAAATCTTAAGTTGAATACATAGTTGAGCATAAGAGAAAGTATTCTAAAAATGACAACCCAGAGTCAGCTGCCCATAAATCTCACCCTAGGAAAGTCAAAGAGTGGCAACTCAGGAAGGAGAAAACCCACCATCTGACAGGAAAGGCCCTGAATGCCAGGCAGAAGGGTAAGCAAAGAAATCAGTACACGACTGGGAAATATACATCGATTGGTATACAAAAATAATAATACTCATCTTGGGTGTGCATGTGATAGACATAAATTACGAGGCAATGGTAAGATGTCAAGAGGGAGGGAGTTGATTGGATTTAAAGCTTTCTAAGATTCTTGGGTTGCTTGCAAAGTGAGGCAATCATGATGTTGGGACTTTTTGTGAAATGTACATATTATAATTTTAAATTAAAGATAGGGATATAGGGTAATTCCCCAAACAAAAGAGAGAGAAAATGAGATCAAGCGAATGATTAAAAATCATTTAGAAACTGAAAGACAAAGTAAAAGTACCACATTAAATGAAGAAATGATTCCAAATTTGTCACTGCTCATATATGTCTATGGTATTGGATGGCACTCAACAGTTAAGAGGATATCAGATTAAATTGTTTAAAAGGAAAGCAGAGACTATATTCTGGAAAATGACACAGATGACATAGCTTTGAATTTTCCCAAATTCTCTCACACAAACAAACTCAAGCAGTAAAATAAAACCCAACAGAAACTACCTCCAAAACACGTAGGTGACATGCTACCGTCATGAATCACAAATTACGGATGATCAGCATTGCCAACACTGAAACATTCACGTAGAAATTGTGCGCTTTAAATGAAAAATATTTTTTTTGTGCTTCCAGGCGAAAAAAAGCCTAAATCACTTAAAAAGGAAAGAAAACCAGAGTATTATCAGAGTGACAGCTACAAAGCCTACATGATAGCTGGACCATGTAGGAAGACGTAGAGGGAACGAGTGAAGCAGCATATGGACCTCCAAAGCAATCAGCAGTACCTACTGGAAAGGCCAAAAGCCTGATCTGAGAACAGAAGCTCCATGGAGAGGGACCCTGCACTTGCCCACAGTGCAGGAAAGCAAGAGGTCCCGGGAAGGCATCCGGGCTTGGAGCAGCCGCACCCTGTGGGCTCTCTCAAAAGCAACCCTCCTAAGCTTCCTCCCAGGAGCGGACACTGGGGTTAATCCTCTAAACTGAGCAGCCCAGGGATGATAGTGACAAGAAATTGAAGGTGTGGATGAAAGAGTGTGAGAAAAACAGCTGGGGAATCTCAGGAAGCAACCATACTCACACACACTACACAAAAAGCAAACAAAGCCCTGGAAAGGCACAAATTAAAGTTTGGTTCACATCCTCTTTTGGAAGTTCAGAAAAACAAGTTTCACATAAAAGGGAGGATGGAAAATGATTGAAACCAGAACACTTATGAAGTTAATATTAAGAAAAAGGAGAGGGACTGGAGCAGTGGCTCAGTGGTTACAGTACTTGCTTGGCATGCACAAGGACAGGGTTTGGAACTCTAGCACCATGTACGCAACGAAGTGTCAGAGCAATGAAGGCCACAAGAGAAACTAAATAAAAATTGATTCTGTCTCTGTCTACTACTATCCTTCTCTCTTTCAAGAAAGAAAGAGAGAAAGAAAGAAACAAAGAAAGAAAGAATTAAGAAAGAGAATAGCATCCCTCAGATGATAGCATCATGCCAGATAAATGCACCTCCCGATCAGATGAAAACTGTAACCTACTGTTTCAAAAAGTGCTGAGACTTTACAAAACAGACATGAGACATATAAAAACAACAAAAAAATCAAAATTGGGAAATTCAGAATGAAGTCAGAGGATTCAGAAAATAATTAGAAATTTAAGAAAACATAAATGAGCTCAAAGTAACAGAAGAGCAAACCAACTCAATGGAGTTTCTGGAGAAAAATGCTAAAGGAAGAAACCTCTACAATAGAGAGAGTTAACCAGAGTCAAGAGAAAATGACAAATTAGAAGACAAGCTAAGACCAACATAGCTACTAGGGTCTCCAAAAATGAATCCACATGAGGACATAAATATCAAGAAGTACAGTTCAAGAAATACCATCCATAAAAATTCCATATTGAAGGAACACTATGTCTACCTGAGAGCCTTGAGCTAGGGTGGCCAATATCGAGGCATATCTTAGTAAAATCTTTTTAACTCATAAGAAAATAATTCTTTTGTACTTCCATGAAAAAAACTGAGTCATATACAAAAGAAGAAAATCTGATTATTATCAGACTTTTGACAGCAACACTTTGTAGGCAAAAGAAAATGGAGTGATATGTTGCTGACACTTAAAAAAATGTGATCCAAGCACTTGACATACAGCAAGAATAACTTTCAAGCATAAAAACTACAGACAAATTGCTATCAGCATGCAAGAAATTGGAGATTATTCTCGTGGGTTCTTACGGAAGAATCTACTCAAAAATGAACTTACATCAACTAACGTGACTAGAGAGATGTCAACATAAGGACTGGCAGGGAACATTAAACAGATTCTTATTGTGCAGAAAAGTAGGATGGTAATATACTTGGACAATGGAGATTCAAACCAGTTATTAAAAATGCAGAGATATGAGAAGAAAATGAAAAAAATTACTATCTTAATAATGAAATTAGTGGAGCTAGTACTGGTTTCTTACTTTCTGAGACTAGATATATAAAATGTTGGGGGGAGCATGATATTGTATTTTAAATTATTTTTGAGAACCAAGCATCCATGGTAAGGAAGAAACACAACAGATTACTGCATAATAGGAGATATTAAGTAAAATAAGAGATACTAAATTTAGAGAGATAGAAAGTAAAATAGGAGATATTGAGTAAAAACCCTATAGTTCTGAGTTTGAATCAGAAGTGTTATTATGAGCATAAGAGATGTACTTTATCTTGAATTCATATGAAATAATCAGATACCTTTCCAAGCTGTTTGCTGAGAACCAAGAAGGAGTGATATCCTGGTGACAATGAGCTCAACTAGCACTCAAATCTTTGTTCCTAAATACCATTCATCCTCTCACAGAAGACTCCTTAGGGCAGTGGCTGATCTCAGGGCAGGGACAGAGAAAATACAAGATGAAATTTTAGCAAATGTGTAGATCGAGTAACCTAATGTTTTAATAAGTTATGCAAGGTGGAGAAAAAACATGGGGAATAAAGAGGGAACCTGTAGACCAGAAGAGACTTAAGGCATCAAGTCTTTAAAGCATTACCTTAAAAGCAGACAAATACACAGTAACAGTGGTATTCTGTAAATAAAAGCAGGAAGGAGTTTCCACAAAAGGCAGGATTCTGGTTGCCTTAAGGAAAAAGAAAAAACATTTGTGATTGCCAGGCTTCCAGGTTAGAAAGCAATTTTATTTGTCAGTGCCAAGACTATTTGCTTCATAAACATTTATTAAACTCTATTTTTGTTCTATTAAGTTTTCTATATTTGTATTACATTTTACAACAAAATGGATTTTTTTTAATGCTTCGTTCTTTTTAAGGAACACATCCCAAGCATAAGTGTATAAAGAGACTGGAAGCAGAGATGGAAATTTTTTTTTAATAGAACAAGATATTAGGAGGAAAACTGGTCAAAAGACAGCTGACATAGCTATAATGATATCAGGCAAAACAGGCCTTGAGCAAAAAAAAATTATTATAGGTAAAGAATGGAAATATTTGATGATGAAAGGATTAACTCAGTATGCAGATATTATAATTCTAGACTAGCCTGTACCACATAGAGCAGGTTAAAACATGAACGAAACTTGGCTGTACAACAAGGGAAACATTTCAGATGACACACACATTTGGAGATTTCACGCATATCTCAGTAATTGACAAATAGACCATATAAACCATTAATGAGGATGTAAAAGATTTGAATAACAAAATTACTAAAATCTAACAGAAACATGAAGAATCCTGCGTTTAGAAATGAGAGTATATAGTCTTCTTAAGAGCACATAGAAAATTTATAACATTGATAAAATATAGACTCAATTAATTCCTAAAAATGAATATACATACATATATCAATATTTATATCCTTATCTATGGGGGATACAGAAGAGAGAATTGAGCAAAAATATAACCTTATGGAAATGCAGATACATATTTTGAACTCCAAATAACCAATCATGGATTAACAATGAAATCATAGTAAAATACACATGCCTACTTCACATAAAGCTACCATAAACCTTTATGTGTAGAGTTTTCTGTAAACAGCATTTACGCAGAAACTTGCATGTGAATGTTAAATGCTGCTTTGTATATAACCCAAAACTGGGAACAGTGCTGGTATCCTTCCATGGGTAAATGATTAAACCAATTATGGTACCATGAAATACTGCTCTTACTGTCTTCAATGAAAGCAATGCATGCAATACCCTGGATGAAGCACCAGAATATTAGGAAGAGTGAAAAAATCCAGTTACCAAAAGGTTATAAATTGTATGATTCCATTTACAGAATACAACATTCTTTTTTTTTTTTTTTTTGAGAGAGAGGGTAAGAGAAACCATAAATTTTGTTCATTTTTTCATCTGGCCTTCGTTTCTCTGACACTTAATTGTGTATGTGGTGCTGGACTGTGAACCCAGGTCCTCATGGATGCCACGCAAATGCTCCAACCATTGTGTGCACAGCTCCAGCCCCCATAGAACAGTCTTGAAATGATAAAAATGCTTTAGTTGAGACCAGATTAGTGGCTGACAGTGCTAAGAGGGGCTTGAGGGAGGGAGTTTGAAAATGGACGTGGCTTTAGAAGGGAGCAGGTAGGTTCTGTGTGGTGAGGGAACATCCTGTATCCTAATCACGTCAATATTAACAACATGGTCATGACATTGTACTATCATTTTGCAAGATGTTAAAATAAGGACCTGGATAAAGTGTATATGGGATCTTTCTGTCTTATTTCTTACAGCTGCATGTAAATGTACAATTATCTTTAAGTAAAACTTAATAGAAAATATTTAAAAAGCTATAGATTAAGAAATGTGAGATCCAGGAAAAGTGTTATTTGTATTCTTCAATCCTTATTTTTTTAATTTTTTTTATGTTTTAAACAAAGGGGACAGTGAGAGAGAGAGAAGCAATTTTTATTTAGTTTTTTATGTGACTTTCATTCCTTGAATGGCTCTGTTGTGTATGTGGTGCTGGGGTTCGAACTCGCGTACTCACACATGCCAGGCAAGCTCCGCAACCGCTGAGCCACCGTTCCAGCCCATCAATCCTTATTTTTTAAGAAGCTAAAAATTGTTAAACTAATGTTTCAAACTAATAAAAGAGAAAAGGAAGCTATTTTACAAATTCAAAATAAACATATGGAGATACTAACATAAGTACAGAAATTAATGAAACAGAAAAACCATAAAGAAGATCAACAAAGTCAAAAGGAAGAGAGAAGACACACACAGTTAAGGGAAACAATGGGCAATCTTAAGATGTGGCATAATTTAAAACATGAGGGAATACAATGGATCACTTTCTTCCAATTAATTTGAAAACTTAGATGAAACGGACAGTTTCCAAGAAAACTAAATTATGATGATGAACTAGAAAAGTAGTACCTAAACTACGTCAACTGTAACTTTTAAATGAAATCTAGGTGCACAAAACACAAAACAGAATGAGAGTAGAAATCTATCCAAACCAAAGTACAAAATTCTCCAGGAGGAGACCAAGGTTGCCCAACTAATTTTTTTATAATCTAGCTATATGCTATTTAGATGAGTCATAGCTGAACTATGTAAGATCATGAAAGAGTTGCAGAAAAATTAGTGGGAAAGGGATTAACAGGAGACATGACTAAAAAGACAACTTCTATTATCAGATATAAATATGACCATTCAATATCAGCAAATGTTCAATTCATCTTGAGATATAACCAATTCCAAACTAGATATGTCACCATTAACATGCCTTTAAAAATTCAAAGGAAATATTAGGACAGAGAGAATGTGACAAATGCATTTTTATTATGGTCAATGTAAGACCCTCCAGTACAACCTAGTGTTGCCTTGGATCTTTACCATGTACCATGGGGACTTGCACGTCTGATGCAATCCTGCTGCCACTCAAAACTCAAGAGGTGGTCCTGGGTGGACTCTCTGGAAACTTCACTGGGGTCCCCAATAAAACTGCAGGGGTCCCCAATAAAACTATAGGGTAGGAGAGACACATCCTCCTCCTCTCTGAGAGGATCCACTCTCCTTTGTAAGTGTCCCCTTTTCCCTTTTCCTATCCCTCCTATAAACTCATTCCTGCTTAAAAAAATGTTAATAGACTCTCTCTTAGTAGGTAAAAAATAATGTTTTTAGAGAGAAAGAGAGCAAGAATCACCTTTATTTTTTCATCTGGGTTTTGTTATTCTGACGCTTAGTTGTGTAAGTGGTTCTGGGGTTTGAACCTGGGTCCTTGTGCCTGCCAGGTGAGTGTTCTACCACTGAGCCACTGCTCCAGTACCCAACAGATAAAATTGTAATTGGATAAAAATATATTATTAGGATAGAGATTGGAATAACACAATTACAAAGTACTCAATATCCACTGACTTCAAGTTTGGTGAGAATTTATAAAAACTGTCTATATGTTAGGCACAAGTCAATTCTCAACACAATCTGTATCACATAGACTTATAAAGTAATTAATATAATATTGATTAAAAGGTAACTTTAAAATATCATTTTATATTAGAACTTTAATATTTCCTAAATTATGCAAAGCTCAAAAATAACAAATTCCAATGAAAATTGAAAAATACTTAGAACTCTATGATAATGAAAATACTATATGAAAACACAGGAAGTGTATTTAAAGCACAATTTAGGGAGAAATTTTAAGTAATGAAATGCTTATGTTAGCAAACACTTGAAGTTGGAAACTAATAGACTAATGATCCTACTTCAAAATTAGAATAAACAAACTAAAAAGGAGGAAACACTAGATTTAAAGCAGAATCAATAAAATGGAGCAAAATTGTACAATGGAAAAGACTAAAATGTGGAAAGTTCTGGAATAAAAACTCAAGTAATTGACAAACCTCTATCAAGATTAGGTGAACAAAATATATAAATAAATTACATTATACTGGAAAAAGAAGATAATTATAAATGCATCATTGATACAAAGTAATATGATAATCTTTAGGCTAATTGGCCTGGAAAATTGAGTGAAAAAATATGAAAAATGACTGAAGGAAAAGTGAAATATATGAACAACACTGTGATCTTTACAGAATTTGGCTTATAATCAATAGTTACCAATTCCCCTCCTCCAAAGAAATAGAGTGTCAAGTTCAAATACTTTAATGGGCAAGTTTGGAACCAACCCTTGAGGCACAGGAAATCCCAGTCTTAAATAAAAGCTCACAGTAAAGAAAAACTTTGGCAACTTTCCCTGATTAATTTTACTTAGCAGATGTGAACTTTGTTCCTAAAGTAGGTAAGTATAAGAGAAATGAAACTATAACTTAATTCTCTTATGAACATTTAGAAACCAAAGCTTTATTAGTACAAATCTGTTAAAGCCGGCCATCAACAAAGATAAAAATGGCTCCTGAGGTGAATTCATTCCCAGAATGCTAGCGTATTTGTGTAGATAGAATACTAAAATTAATGAGAGGATTTTCCAAGGCTTGTATAATAATAAATATTAAAATGTCAAGTACAGGTCATGTTGTTCTCAGATTGGAATTCTTAATATACTACAAGAGAATTTGAAATCAGTCCAACCACTTCAGAAAGCCAAAACCACGGGGCTGGCTCTCCTAAGGCTGAGCATATATATCCTCAGCCATCTACTCCTAGGTGCAAATGAACAGAAATGAGCACATAAATGCACAAAATGAGATGCACAGGAATGCTCACAAACACTATCTCCCCAAGGCCGGAAATTATTTAAAAATCTATCAAAATGAGTATGCATAAATTATTATAGAACATAAATCTATACAGCAGAGATAATGCACAACCTATAACCACGTTCAACATGGATCTATATCACAAAAATGTTATATTTGAGAAAAGGCTAGACATAAAAGAATGCACACCTGTCAAAAAGATGCAAAACCGATTCTTTTTTTAATATTTTTAAATTAAGGAATTGAATTATCGTACAATCACAAATGCATTTAAAGTAACAATATGATATGCATATACACTTAAACCAGAATTACACCCTAGATCCCTCCCTATTCTCCCTCCCTCTGCCCTCCCTATGCTATCCTCCCCCTCCACATATCTATGATTGCCTTAGATTATGTGTTACCATGCCTTTGTTGGGTCTAATACATGAGATTAACTACTTTTCACACAGGCTTGGGGCAAAACCGATTTTTAGTAAAGGGTCATCCTGGGAGTTAACACTATTTGGGCAGCCTGGTTAGGGTGATTCTTATGCTATGCTGATGTTTTATTCTGCATCTGGGTGCTGGTTACATGGATCTGTGCTCTTTGAGAATTCATAAAGCTGTACACTTATGACTTGTGCACATTTTTATACACTACATTTCAATAAAAAAGTTTATTAGAAAAAGTCAGTTGCATTCCTATGCTCAAGCTGCAAACAGAAAAGGCATTAAAATGATAATAAATACAACAACAAAATGTACTTCCTGTGACTGAACAATAATAATTGCACAAGATTCCTATGAAGAAAATTATGAAATTCTATTGAAAACTGTTAAACATACTTTAATAAAGAGATACATTATTGAATAAAAACTCAATATGTTTAGGATATCAATTCTTCTCAAATGCATCTATAATTCCAATGACAATTAAAATTAAAATCCCCACAGAACTTTACATGTAGCTGCTCTACTTTATAGAAGAAGATATCCAAGCATAAGGAACTGGGTGGGATTGTGGAGCACTTGCTTGGCATCTGGGTTCCATCCTGAATGCTGGGGGAAAAAAAGAAGGAGGAAAAGTAACCATGGTAGGGGTTGCTCCTTCAGCAATAAAGTCATACTATAACTGATAGAATTTAAGATAATGTGATTTTGGTTCAGGGATGGACAAATAGAACAGGATGAAAAGTCCAGAAATAGGCCTATTTAATTTACAGGAGCTATTTTATAAGTCAGCAGTCCAACAGTCCAACAGAGCATTGGAATAATTGACTATCCACAGAGAAAAATTGTCAGGCATATGATCACTTGCCATGCACAGAATCGATTTCTGATGAATTAAAGACTCATATAAAAAGCATACTTGCATATTTAAAGAAAAAGTCAGAGAAAATATTTTTACTGTGGGATAGAGAAAATTTCTGAGACATTATACAAATAATAATGATGATAAATTTGAATGTGTTAAAACTTTGAATTTTTGTTCCTTAATAGGTATTCCAATTCAGTTGAAAACCACACACACACACACACACACACACACACACACAGGAGAAAGCATTTGCAACATACACAGCCAACAAAAAATAAGTATCTGAAATAAATCATAAGTTCAGTGACTCAATTGTAAAAGACACTTGAAACAAATGAGGAAAGGAAAGGCACTTCACACACTGTGAATGATCACAAGGAACTGAGAAAGCATACTAACGTCATAGAAATAGACATCAAAATTACTATGTGATATGATTTCACATCCTACATGTAGAAGGTTTCTAAAATAAAGTTTGACATTGTCAAATGTGATTAAGGATGCGAAGCAATCGAAGCTGAGAGAGGCATAAATTGGTAAAACCGCTGTAGGTAAAATTGGGCATTTTATAAGATGATAGACCTTCCATGCTAGCGGTTCTGTTCTGAAGTAGCTAAGCCGGATAAATCCCCATTCGTGTGCATCATGGAATATTTTTAGTGTATTTGTTTGTACAAGCTAGAAATTGGAAACAATCCAAATGGCCCATTAGTAGTAAAGGGGATAAATAACTTCTGATATTTATGCGCAATAAGATACTATACAACAGTGAAGATGAACAAGCCAGTTATAAGAATCTGAATGGATAAATGCCAAACCTACCGCTGAGAGAAAAATGCAAGTTACACTGGAATTAATTCACTATGATTCCATTGACATCATGCTAAAAATCATTTGGTGTTATTTATGTATATACACAGTTTACTGGTTAACAAAATTCAGAATAGCATTTGCCTTTAGGAGGAGAGAAAGGCATTTATTAAGGAATGTCAACCAAGAAGACCTCAGAGGTATTGATAATGTCCTGCCTGGTAAACTGGTGATAAGTGTTCTTTTTATTATTTTTATTTTAAAGAGCGGGACAATGAGAGAGATAGAGAGAGAAGAGAGAGAGAGAATTAATCAACTTTATTTAGTTTTTCATGTGGTTTTAGTTGCTCCAACACTTTGTTGTGTATGTAGTGCTGAGGTTAAAACTCAAACTCGGGTCCTTGCATATGCCTGGCAAATGCCACAACTGCTGAGCCACCACTCCACCCCTCTTCTTCTTATTATTATTCTGTATATAAAGTCTACAAAGCCTGGAAATTTAAGAGAATAATAAGAATTCTGTCCTGCAGCTTTCAAGCAAAAGAGGTAATTAATGCTTCAATTGCAGAATATCTAGAAAATAACAAGGAAACAACACACATCCGACCTCCTGGGCTACAGCTAGAGCAAGGCACTTGTAAACGTCATTGATTCTTGCTCAGGATTATTCACGTGTGTGAATTCAGCAGTTTACCCACAAAATTTAAATAACAAAATCAAAACCAAAAGAAGTAGACAAACTAAAGTATCCAGAAATTAACAAAAATATATAAAATAATTGCTTGTTCAAAGGAGATGGGGTAATTGGCACAATGATTTTGTACCTAGAAAACCAGCACAACAACAACAAAAGTCAATGACAAATGAAGGAAAAGCACAGGAACCACAACAAAGCATTAATTAAATGAGCTCTAAATATATAAATACATCCAGAGTGATTGGGTACATTGCTAATTTTAAAAAGCAAAGCAGTGTACATAGTCAGCTTCCATTTGCATTTAAAAAATAAAAGTAAAAGCAAATATATGAAAACATTTTGTCAGTTTCTTTAAGTTCAGTATTTACTAGCATATAACACAGCCATCCAATTCCTGGGTATTTTATACCAGAGAAATGAAGTTATCTTCACACAAAAATGCATACATGAATGTTTGTAGCAGCTCTGTGTATTGCCACCAAAAAGACACCCACTTCAACAGGTTAATGGGTAAACAAGCCGTGGTATATTCACCTGCCAAAATATTACTCAGCAGCTCAAAAAGAGCCAACTTTTAATATACGTGTAACAACCGGATGTGTCTGAAAGGTATTATGCAGAGTGTGAAAAAAAGGACATTCTCAAAAGGATACGTATCTTTTGATTGCATTTAGGTGACATTCTCAAAAAAGCTAAAACCAGAGTAGTAGAGGAGAGACCAATGTTTGCCATGGCTTAGGCATGTGGGCGGGGTACCTTGTGACTGTACAGGACACTTTTTTTGCAGCCATGAAATTATGTTGCATCCAGATTGTGATGGTGATTACATGAAATAAAGATTAAAATAACATGAACTCTGTACGTGTATTAAAATTCACAGAATTGTAGCCCACCAAAATAAATTTTTTGCATGATAATTTTGAAATATGCATGTAAGTGCTTAAATACAGAATATCTCTAGAAGTTTGGATCCCAGATTATGAAGAGCAGTTGGTTCTACGGACAGAAAACAGGCCAGGTAGCTCAGAGCAGGGAGAGGGAAAGGGAGAAGCTACTGCTATTTATCACTTGTACCTTCAGAATTTTGTCTTTTGCTCAAGCATGGTCTGCACTCTTTGAAGGTTCACGTGCGTAGTATGCAAAATCAAATTTTGTTTTCAGAATGGAGGTTACTCTGGAGTGGAGGTGCTTCTCTGTCATTGGTGGGAATTTGGCCTCAATTTAGAAAACAAAGAGGCAGCCCTGCAAAAGTTCCGGGCGCTTTCAGATGGGAGTGCAGTTTGCTGACATTGGTGCGTTCGTCAGTTTCGCATCTCTGTGACTCAAACACTGGACAAGAACAACTTAGAAGAGAGAGAGTTCACCTGGCTCATAGTTTCAGAGATTTAGTCCATGGTCAGCCCAGGCTTAAAGTGAGACAGAACCTCCTGGTGGAAGAGTGTAATGGAGGAGTGCTCCTCAGTTCACGGCAGCCAGAAGTCAGAGAGAGCAAGGGGTGGGGACTTCACCCTTCCAGGACACAGCCCCCTGACCCATCTTCTCCAGCTGTACCCACCTGCCTGCAGTTACCACCCAGCTAAGCCATTCAAAATAGGATGGACTGGTAAGGTTCTAGTTCTCACAATCTTATCATTTCACTCCTGAATATTCTTGCATTAACACTGGAGCTCTGGGGGACACCTCACACCCATAACATTTTGTTTCTAAAAAGATAGAGATTTTATTAGTTATTACCCATGTGGAACCAAAATTGTGGCAGATTTGGGCCACCCAATCTCTAGAAAAGTATGTTATACTCTTTATCCTGCTCCTAGATAAGGGACCACTCCCGGAATGATGGTGTCAAATAACTGGGAACTAGTGTGTTTATTCTTAAGCCTTTGACCACAGCTGTCAACAAAATCACACATTATGAATTCTCTCTTTGATGCAGTTGGTAAAGATCTTTAGTCAGCCCCATATAAAACAATAGTCTCAGACCAGCCGTCACTCCAATATCTCTTCCTCTTCCACACTAGAGCTGTGCCTCCCTTAGACATCCTGCTGGAACAGTCTCATGCTGGTCTCTGTCACGATGATTCTGCTGGATTAAGACGTTTACTATTATTTGTAGAACAGGCAGGTCTTTACTAATGCTTTTGCTTAAGGAACATATTAAATTATGAATTTTTATCACCACTCTAGCTGAGGAACATGGCTTTCCTCTAATTTATCCTGCAGAGTAAATAGAGGGAAATGGTTTCCCCACCTGCTTGCAGAGTCCTACCCTTTCTGGCCAGTGAGATAATGGGAGAGGTTGTTCCACTCCATCCTTTTGGGCTGGAAAGATAACTTCCTTTTGGGGATCTGGGTTCTTGTGTGGACCCACCGCACATCCTGTGTGAGGAG
>PVKS010022082.1:0-34259 GCA_004027875.1 Aplodontia rufa | reverse complement strand
AGGGTGGTAACCATGGGCAGGTAGTATGGCAGGAGAAGGTGTGTCCCTGTAGATGTGCCTTTGGGGTATATAGTGTGTCCTTGTTGAGAGGAGTAGTCTCTCTTCTCTCTCTCTTCCTCTCCCTCTCCCTCCATCTACCTATCAGTATCTCTCTTTCTTTTTGTATTTGCTTCCAGGAGCCATGTTCCCAACTGTTTTCCTGTACCACACTCTTCCACCCTGATGTTCTGCCCCATGAATCCTGAGGAAATGGCCCAGCCCTCTATGAACTGAGACCTCTGAAACCATGAGCCCAAAACTAAACTTTTCCTCCTCTAAAATTATTCTTGTTGGGTCTTTTGGTCACATCAGTGGAAAAGATGACTAAAATAGAAATTGGTACCAGGAGTGGTGGTATTGCTGTGACTAACCTGACCATCTGGTTCATAAGTCTCTGGATCTTTTCAGAATTTGTGGGAGAAATTTTGAGACATTTAAAGATGCAAGCTGAAAACATTTTAGATTGGTTCAAGTGCTTATTGATGATTCTGGTGGGTCCTCAGAAGAGCAGAATGCCAATAAGAATATGGACAGTAAGATTGGGCACCCGAGGTTTCAGAGAAGGGGCACTCTAGTGGGAAATTGGACTATGGGATATTTCTATTGTGTTCTGGCTAATAAGGAATGGCAAAATGCAGAAATTTGAGACTTTCTGTGAGACCGAATTTAAAGGTAATGGACTTTTTAATCTGGGGGAAGAAATTTCTAGGCAGCATAAGATTTAGATGTTGGCACAGATATTGCTAGAAGCTTTTAGTAAAGTTTATTGTGATAATCAGGAGCAGAGAGAAAAGTAGAAAGATTTGAAAAACTGGGTTTAAGGAAGTTGTGGTTGCTGAAGATTTATTGTTATTAAAGAGATGGTAAATACTTTATGCAGAGACAATAGGATAGATGGTTTGAGGGCATCTCATCAATTGTCAAAACCACACTCATTTCAGGCTTGAGGATATAAAGTGAAAATAATCTTCTAGAAGAGACAAGTGGGACACCCTACTTGCATAGGGGGACCAGGAAGCTTTTCACTATGCTAAATCACCCATACACTCAGAGACTGATGGAACCAAGGTTTCTGGATGCTTGGCTACTTCTCCAGATGGTAGCAGACCTTGATGTCAACCGTGTGATGCTGATTGTGCAGAAATGCAGGATCCTGGATTTTGGGGGTCGTGGAGTCTTCCACTAAAATTTCGAAGGAAGACCTCAGAGTCCAGGCAAGATGTTGAAGTCTCTGCAGGCTGCCCATGAGAGGGTGATGCAAAAAGATCTGAGAACAAAGCTAATGCAGCAGTGGAGAGCCTTAAGGTAAAGAAATGCCAGTCCTGTGGAATGTCTGCCAAGGAAAGCAACAAGAATCGATCAGAGACAAGCTACCAGAGAGGCTACAGGGTCTACAACCATCAAAAATATTAGGGAGGGGGCACACAGCCCTTTGGGAGAGCATCATGAGCTGTATGTTCCAGATCTGGGCTTGGAGCAAGATTTGTTTGGCCGGTTGGATTTTCGTTTGTTTTGGTGCCATCCCTTCTTTTGTGTCACTATTTATCATTCCTTTTTGAATGCAAGTATTTATCTGTGTCTTTATAAACTGGATGCAGGTAATTTGCTTTGATTTTTAAAGGAGATCCTACTGAGAGTTTGCCTTGAGTCTCAGAGGAGACTATACTGACTCCTGAAATGAACTAAATGCATTTTTGCATTGTGAGATAGGAATGAGCTTTTGGGAGCCAGGAGCAGAATGTTATGGTTTAGATATAATACCCTAAAAGCTCATGTGTGAAATAACACAAGAAAGTTTAGAAGTGAAAATGATAGGGTTAGGAGAGGCTTAATCTAGTCAGTTCATGAATTCACTGATAGGGATTAACTGAGTGGTAACTGTAGGCAAACAGGATATGGCTGCAGGAGGCCCATTGCTGGGGGCATTTCTTTGGGTTTTGTAGTGTGTCCTTGTGTGGGGAGCATGCAGGCCATGGAGTTGCGTAGGTGCCTGAAGGCAGGTCAGTTCCTGGAAGGTAACAAAAGGTCAATTGTCAGAGAGGATTGATTATCTTGTTTTAGACTGACTGCCGCCTGAGACCAGGTGTACATTCCTTTATGGTTGATATGCATCTTGCTCTCAATGGCCTTCCCTGGTCACTTGCTAAGGGTCTGGTAAATTGTAACCTGTATGCAACCTTTGATGTATGCGGAATATGTTGAATTTTATGCCTATATAAACTGCATGTATTGTGGAATAAAGAAGAAGTCTTCTCGAAGAAACCTTGTGTGGTGGTCTTGTTGCTTCGCTGGATGAACGTGACATCCTTGTTGAGTGGAGTCTCTCTCCCCCTCCCTCCCTCTCTCTGTGCTTGCTGGTGCCATGTTCCGAGCTGCTTTCCTCCACCACATGCTTCCACAATGGTGTTCTCTTGCCTCACCTCTGTTGGGTTGATGTACTCAGCCCCTCGCTAGCAGGGAACAAGGGACCCCGTCTGGGGTGGGAAAGGTGAGAGGGCTGCGGTGCCCATTCCCCAGCCTTCCCCGAAGACAATCAGACACTGCAGGGAGTCAGCTCAAGCAGGAACTCCTTTATTAGCAGTCACACTCAAGCTTATATAGAAACCCAGAGAAAAGAGGAAGTGCATGGAGCCTATAATAGAAAAGGTCAACTTGTTTTTATGTTTTTTTATGGGACCAAAAGGCCTGTCAATCTGGTGGTATTCTGTGATTGGCTTAGGCCTTTGAGCTCACAAGGTTGGCTCTCCCTCCCCTGGGCTCCTCAGCACCATCCTTGTTGCACCCTATAACCTCAGTCCCTAAGGAATGGAGCCGGCCTTCTATGAACTGAGACCTCCAAAACCATCATCCTGAAAATAAACTTTTCCTCCTATAAAATTGTTCTTGTCAGGTTTTTTGTACACAGCAGTGAAAAAGATGACTAAGATATTATAGTAGTGAAAACTACTAGTCACAGTGCATGAATGCTTTGATTTAAAAAGTGTCTTGATTAAACAACATATGCCAAGCGAAAAGTTTTCAAAAAGAGATTCTTAGCCTGAATCAGTGGCACATCCCTGCAATCCCAGCAATTCCTGAGACAGAAGGATCACAAGTTTGAGTCTGTTCTCAGAAATCTTGTAAATCTCTCAGGAACTTAGTGAGAATTTGTCTCAAAAGGAAAAAAAACATAGGGCTGGAGATGTAGCTCAGTGACAGGCATGGAGTGCCCTGGGCTCAATCTTGAGCGCCAAAAAGTAAAAGGAAAAGTTATTTCTTTTCTCTCCAAAATAATTCTATTGACAATTTAAGAGGTGAAATAAGAACCGCTTTGAAATGGGTTGGACGGTTTATAAAAAGTATAAGACTGTATTGAACTTTAATGAATGTCACACTTGTCTTTGAAATTCAGAAGTGATTCCCCAGTCATGATATATGCAAATTTTGATTCAGAATTTCTTTTTCAGTAGAATATAAAGCAGAATTATATGAATGTTAGGGACCTGGTTGCCTGGTTCCTTTATTGTTCACATTGCTTTTTTTAATTGTTGTTCCCACCTTCATTATTCTGGCTGTAGCATCATTTCCATTCATTTTTTTCATATTCAGCTACCTTATCAGGACACTACTTGGTTCTAGGTAAGTATTTTGGATTTTAAAATGGCTTAATTCCAATTTGGAATCTGATTCATTCATGTGTGTAAGTTGTATAACCTGTCTCTGGCTCTCTTATCAAATGGTGATTTTTAAAAAGCCTTGTATAATTATTACAAATTTTAATTTGGATATATTCCAAATTCTAACTCTAATCTTTTTCATATTATTTTAAGAGTTAGATTGAAGTATGTGAAGTTATTTGAAATAATTGAAAAACAATGAAGGTATTTGTTCAAATATTTAGTTACTACTAGGCTAGGTGTGAGAGATCCAGGGAGAGAGGAAGACCCTTTCTCTTCCTCATAAGCAAGAGTTTTGTCTTGAGAAGAGAAGGACAAAACTAACAAATGGGGAGTAAAATTCAATTAAAAATAAGAGTGTACATATAGTTTGGACAAATCTATCTACTTAGTAAGCTCTTCCAACATCATTTCAGTTAATTTCCTTCTTAGTAAATCTCCTAATTTCTTTATATAAATTATTCTTCCAGAAATTCTCTAGACCAATTTGGAAAAACATTTCTTTTTAGGCTTCAAATAAAATGTTTCTTGTGTATCTTTGTCATGAAAAGTTTCGTATATCATGCTGTTTATTATAGGCTCATTAAGCATGTTGTGCATTTCAAATTTCACATATGAATGTGCAGCTGAGTTTTCTATGATTATTGAATCAAAATCAGTAAGTTAACTATCACTTTTTTTTTTTTTTTTGGCACTAGGAATTAAGCCCAGGAGCACTTAAGCACTCAACCATGTCCCCAGACTTTTTTTGTATTTTGTTTTGAGATAGAATTTTGTTAAGTTGCTCAGGGTCTTGCTAAGTTGTGAAGCTGGCTTTGAATTAGTGATCCTCCTGCCTCAGCCTCCCAAGCCACTGGGATTAGAGTTGTGTGCCACTACGAACAGCCATCACATCATTTTTAAACTATCACTTCATTCATAAAGAAACATCATTCATTTTGTTAAATTAATGTGTAATTTTAGCTTAATACACAGAAAAAGATGATTTGGGGGGCTGGAGTGGTGGCTCAGCAGTTATAGAGCTTGCCTGGCATCTGCAAGTACACAGGTTCAAACCCCAGCACCCAGGTACACAACTAAGTATCAGAGCAATGAAAGCCATGTGAAAAATCAAATAAAAATTGATTCTCTCTTTCTTTTTCTTACTATCCTTCTCTTTAAAAAAAAAAATGATGATTTGTAGAAATTTCATATAAATAGGCAAAGATTATTAAAAAGGATAAAAGACAAGGGCTGTGACAAATTATTAATGAAATTACTTGCAAGTTTAACTTTTATTATATGCAAATAGTCTTGAAGCATTTTTTTAAAAGATAGAGGGACAGTGAAAGAGAGAGAAAGACAGAATCAATTTAATTTCGTTTTTCACTTTGGTTGCTCAGACACTTTGCTGTGTACATGGTGCTGGGGTTTGAACCCGTGTCTCACACATGCCAGGCAAGTGCTGTAACCACCAGACCATCACTCCAGCTCCCTTAAAGCATTTTTTTAACTTTGAATAGTGGCTAGTTATCTTTTTATTTTCACTGAAAAAGAGCAAAAATAAAAAAAAAAAAACTACCTTCAATTAGCTTTGAAAGAAATTGGATTGAAGCAGAAATTCAGCTGGATGAAAACATCTATGAAACTGTTGTTGATTCTGTGAAATGTTGATTAATTTTCCCATTAGGCAAAATCACTGAATTGTTCATTTGTTCTTAAAAACTGATTTTATCTTGATGAAAACGTGAGGTTTTATATTTTAAGGATGACATGGTTAATGTAATAGTGTTTCCTCCTCAGCAATGACCATGCCATTATTTTGTCTTTTTAATAAATAATGTTGAACAATGTTTAAAGTTTTATTTTGTTTTTTTCTAGAATCTTTTACCTTTGACTTGTTCCTATTCAAAATATGTTGATTAAATAAATTTAAAGTTTTATAACTTTAAAATATCATAGAAACAGATATCAGCTACATTTGAAGAGGTTGAGAAAATAAACCTGTTTGGTTTAATTCTGATATTGTGAAGGAAAAAAAACTCAATTAAGTATTTTACATTTAAATATAATCCTGAGTTATCTGGAGTTTATTGCTTAAATTGACACATGAAGAATGTATTAACTACCTTTTCTACAATTCAAATACAACCATTTTCTACTTTGTTGTATTCAGTTCAGTTACCATACTTACCTTTCAATTAAATTTATTATTTTTATTTTAATTTTTTAATTGACAAAAGAGAAATTGTACATATTTGTGAGGATAGATATGATATTTTAATATATGAATACATGGTGGAATGATTAAACCATGCTAATTAACGTCTGTCTTATGCCCTTATCACTTGTGTTGTGAACATTTGTAATCTATTGTTTTAGAAAATTTCAAGTATCATATATTATTCAAAATTTTAACCACTATGCTGTACCATAAATCTACAGAACTTATTCCTCTTTTCTATTTGAAACTTGTTGCCATTGAAGAAGTATTCCCTTACCTTCAACCTTAGGAAATCACCTTTGTTTCTTGCTTGTATCTAGGAGTTCAACTGTTTTTAGATTCTAAATATGAAATCTTGCAGTATTTGTCTTCCTTTGCTTAGTTCATTTCCAGGTTCGTTCATGTTGTTGAAAAATCACAAGCTATGTTGTTTTCATGGCTGATAATTCCCTCTTGGTTATATATATCATATCTTAAAGATTGTGATTAATGATGCAATGAACGTGAGGGGGCTGGGCTCTTGAATATAGTAATTTCATTTTCCTTTTGATGTATATCCAGAAATGGGATTGATTGTAGGATCATACGATGATCATACTTTTACATTTTTGAGGATCCTCTATCTTGCTTTCCACCCTTCTGTTAATATGTGACTTTGCCACTTTGCCTCTTCAGGCTCTTTGAATTTATGTTAAATTTTAATTAGTTTTAAGGAATATACTTTTTAAAAAATTAAATTTACATAATTATTCCATTTGCAAAAAATTTAATGTTAACCCTACATGACTATAATTTATTTATTTAAAGACAGGGCATTGCCAGTTGCTCAGGCTGGCCTTGATGTTGCATCCTCTTGCCATAGCCTTCCAAACAGCAGGAATCACAGCCACATACCACCACAATGAGCTAAATGACTAGATGAAAATCAAGATGAATGATTCCAGAACTTAGGCATATTCTTCAGCTGTTATCAGTGAAATTCCTAAAATAATGCTAGGAGCAAGTTTGTTGAATGTCAGCATTTTGTATATTTAGCTAGGTATTTGTAAGGCAGAGTTGATGTAATAGTAAAAACTATAGCATTAGTTTTTGTTGCACTTATGCTGCTTCTTGCTTGTGCCAGTTTTTCCACAATTTTATTTCAATCAATCCATATAAAATCTTTTAGAGGAGGCATTACAATGACCAAACTAAAATTGATAAAAATTATTGGTAACTAACCCTGATGCATATAGTGATGAGGGAATGAAATAATTTTTGATGTTGAATTATATTCTTTCTTAACAAGTATATCAGAATAATCTTTTCCCCAAGAAAACACAGTTAAGTCTAAATTAGCATCTGTCTGGTTAACATATAAAGTCATAGAATTGAACTTGTTTCTCACTATTATAATATGAAACCTCTAGCTTGAATAAGTCCAACTTGTTTCCAGAATAGTTTCTTTTTTAAAATAATTACAATTTTGGTAATTATTGAATTCTAATTTCTGAAATATCTAGCTATGGAGTTATTACTTATATTTCAAGAAGCTTCTCCAATAATATTTCTCTGAGATTTTTGCCCAGGCTCCAATATTACTTTTAATATCTTTCAGAAACAAGAACTAAAGTAGTCATATAATTATTAATAAATTATTTATTTATTTTTAGTCTTATTTTATTCATCCACCAAATCAAGTGGTTAAATCAAATGATTCCAAAGTTGTCTTCTATAAGTAGTAGAATTTATTATTCATTATTGGTAGAAATATAATAAAACATTGATAACCAAATTACTTCTAGGTAGTAATTCCTTTTTATTATTACAGATGGAAGAAGTAGAGATTAGAATGAATGAAGAGACAAACAGATACATGACAAAGAGATATAAAATCCAATGCTATTTTATCAATCATAATTTTAAAGATGTGTGATATATACATATAGAAAACAGGAGGGCTTTTAGTCTGACCCTTTAATGTGTGCAAACTTTAAACAGAAAGAACTAAGTAGTTTTTTAAATTTTCATTTAACTTGTATATTAATTATACCACTACGCACATTTTAGTGGGGTTCAGGATGTTTGAATACATGGATAAAGCATGACTTGGTCAAATCCAATCTCCCTTTATCCTTCACAGCATCCCTTCCCAATCTCTAGTAAAAAGCAAAGACAAAAGGAAAGGAATCAAATGTATTCAAGAAACAATTTAATGAATTAATAAGATACATACTAATGTAAAGTTTGGTTACTGGATCAAGGTTACTAAAGTTGCATATCCAGTGTTCAATTCTTTTACCTGAGAATTTTAAAATATCAAGCAAGCTAATGTTATTTGAGTTTTAATATAGCTTATAAGAAAAGAGAATATAAAATAAAATTCACAAAAATTTATATATTTTGTCATAAATACTTGAAGTATTTTCAAATATGTAAATGTTTCTGTGCATTTCAAATATTTTCTTTTTATAATAGGTAGGACATTTCAAATATATAGGAAACATATAATAAAACTGTGCACTTCACTCAGCTTCAAAAATTATTAACCTATGATAAATCCTATTTCATAAGCATCTGCCACATTATATCTCTAGCACCACAGTACAAAACTTTTACCATCATATTATTTTATGTATGTTTATTTTAGTATCATTAAATATATGACTCAAAAATTTGTCCACCATACCATTGTCATGCCTATACAATCAACATTTCTTTATTATTCATGAAAAAAATTTTGCATTGTTGTCTCAACTAACATAATTTTATTGATTTCTTTAGACCAGAGTTCAAAGCAATTTTATACATTGCAAATGCAATATATGTCTATTTAATCTTTTAATTTATAACTCTTTCTTTCTTTTTATTTTTAATCTCAACATATATTTAATGAAGTATGTTGTTTTGCAAATTGTGTGTACTTCTAACAAAATTAACATAAAGATCAACATGTACATTCTACTTTAGATCTGATACAGCTCCTGGGTAAATCCATATACACACGTTGGTCATTTATCTGGTCTCCCCCAAATTTTATCCATCCTCTATAATCCAGCTTTAATATCATTGCTTGAGCTTTTGATTCTCTTTTCCGTCTTTCAGAAAATATTATATTACTTATTTTAGGGCATTTAATAATAATATTATTGCTCATTATAAAAGTTTATGAGATCAGAATTCATACTTTTATCTCAGTATCATATAGCACAAGTTTAGCAAGTTTTGTGAAGTGTTGAACAGTTGGCTATATGAATATTCTGCACTAAATTTCTTCCTACTTGGGCCAAATTTCAGTTGTGAAATTCCTATACAATTGAATGGAATTAGATACTAATAGATATTAAGTATCAGAAGTTTTAACACAATCAGAAGAGTCACATTATATAATTTATAATCCAAATATCTAAATCTGATCTTTGAATTTTATATTTGTGCCTTCATATATTTTAACACTCCTCATTTAAATGACATTGCTCTTTATTATCCTATTTTTTCTTTCTTGTTGTTTTTTCAGTATTCTGGTTCATTGAATTTTCTCATTCGTATTCTATGTCTGATGAATTTATCTCCATATGTGAAATTCCATCTGGTGAAAATGTTGCCTTTTCATGTAATATTTTCCTCCTTGAATCAAATTGGTTGGATGGGAAGTGTTCCCCAAATAAGTTCTTGTTAGAAAATGTACAATGTTCAGAGTTAAATGGTTCGATTCTGAGAGCTATAACCTAATAAGTGGTTTAATCCATTTGATGGATTAATAATTTGAATGGTTTGCTGAGAAGTAACTGTACGCGGAAGGGGCATGTCTGGAAGGGGTGGGCCTCTTGAGATATTCCCTTGGGTATTAAATATCATACCTACCTCCTCACGCACTCTTTGTCTGACTCTGCTTCCCAACTGACATGAACTGAGCAGTTTTCCTCTGTCATGCCCTTCCACCGTGATATTCTGCCTCATTTCAGGCATACAGCAGGGGAGTTGGTTTACTATGGACTAAGATTTCTGAAACTGTGTTCCCAAAATAAATAAGGCTTGCAAGCAGTCTACCACAAAGAGAAAGCAATCATTATGAGTTTCTTATGTTAGAGAATATTTTATTTTTTAATTTTCAACCCTACAATTCATAAATATCTTCAAAGACAAAATCTGCTTTTTGAAACTTAGAAAATATATGCATAAAAATTTATTTTTTTTATTTCCTGAAATATCAATTAAAATGTCTTGCACAAAGATAATAAATGATAAATATTTGTTGAATTTAAACTGTGTACATAGGTATCTTATTTTTGATATGAATGCTTGTGTTATTCAACTTTTCATTGCTGTGACCGAAATATTTGACAAAAGAAGAAAAAGTTTAGTTTGGTTTACAGTTCTAGAGGTTTCAGTTTATGGTTGGCCCATTGCATTGCTATGCACCCAATGTGAAGCAGAACTTCATGGCAGAAGCGTCTGGCAATGGAAAGCACTTCAATTCATGGCATCCAGGAAACTGAGAAAAGAAGGAGGAGAAGAAGAAAAAGGTGAAGAAAGGGGTGGCGGTGGCAGCAGGGACAAAATGTAATCTTCAAGGGCACAGCCCTGTGAAATATTCCTGTAGCTATACCCCATCTGCTTGCAGTTGACATCCTGCAACCCATTAACATTATTAATCCATCAAAATAATCCACCAATCAGGTTACACCTCTCATAATCTAATAATTTCACCTCTAAATATGGTTATATTAAATATCATTTTTAAATGTATGAACTTTTGAGGGGATGCTTTATATTCAAACTATAATGGCACCTTTAAGATGATAGGGAATTGGCAGAAAAGTTATCATGAATCGAAGAGTTTTGTATTTGAAGCAGGGTAGATATTCATTCGCATGGTTCGGAGAAAGGGCAGATAGGAAATAAATGATGCCTTAAAGAATGAAAGAAAAATCTCAAGACTTCTAAGTTTACTGATCAGGCCTCCAACATTCTTACTTTTGTGTGTGTGTGTGTGTGTGTGGCTTTTCGTTAGGAGACATTCTTATTTATTTTGTTTTAATTTCTGTTAATAACATTCATATTTTCTCTCAAAATTGAGCAGCTATATTGAGCTCTGTTCATAGTACTTTGTATCTGAAGCACAGACACATTCTACTTAATAAATGGAAAATTGACAAGTGAATTAATCTTTCTAATCCTCAATTACTTAATCTGTAAATATGATCTACTACTGCTGACTTTGTTATGTCAATGAGAATAAGACAAGGTTATATTTTTAAAGGATTAAGCATGATAACTTTACATAATAATCAATAAATGGTAAAAGTTATTATCACTGCCATTTTTATTATCTGAATCTATGCTCTTACTTTAGGATAACTCTAGATAATAATTATGACAAAAGTAAACCTAGGCATTTTATCAATACTTGTATTTGCTCTTCTAGATTCCTCTTTTCCATGAAGAAATGAATCACTTTTATTATTTAGGATGAAATGTGGCATGATATGGTGTAGTAAAAGGAATAATTCTCCCAGAATGAAATCCTAACTCTCCAAAAACTGTGACGGTATTTTACATGGCAAAAGGAACTCTGAAGATGTGAATGAATTAAGGATTTTGAGAAGGGAAGATTACCTTGAATTATCTCTGCCTAACATACTCACAAGTGTCCTTAGAAGAAAGGAAGACAAGAAAGTCAGAGAAGGAACTGTGACAATGGGGAGAGAGAGAGGAGGGAGACAGAATATTGGTTAGAAGTTGCTAACCCATTGATTTTGATGATAGAGAAAGGGACAATGGATCAAGGGAGAAAATGTCTTATGAAAGCCCACAGGACAAAGAAAAGGATTATTTTCTACAAATTTCAGAACATATATATTCCCATCAAAACTTTAAAGTTAGCCTCCAGACTTCTAACTCCCAGAAATATTTGTAGTAATTTGTTACCACAGCAACAACAACAACAACAAAAAATTACCTGAAGAAGAAAACCAATAAAAATAGCAAAGTAGACAGAGAGTGTCTAAAATAAAAGGACTGTGATATGAAAAAGGCAAGATGATTTTACCAAGTTCTACAGCAGATGCATTTTCTTGGCAGCCACATACTTCCTGCTTGGTTGTCTTTACTAAAGAGCAGCCCCATCCTCTGTTATCTATTATTTACTCACATTAAAATATAAATATATATATACACACACACATACACACACATATATCATAGTTTCAGGAATTATAAAATTAAACTTTTAAAATCTTTTAATAGCAAGATATTCTAAAGTCAAGTTAATGAGGCTTTAATGGTGTAAGGTCATGAATACCCTGGCCATTTGAAGAAAATTATTGAAGGAACAGATGTTCTACTTGGTCACTAGTTTCTTAAGACTTTGTTCTTAATGATAATTTATGACCTCTTTCCTCTTTCCTAATTATGAGTTTGTTAGGGAAACTGTTCACAATATCCCTTACCTTACATCACCTTGTAAAAGATCCATGAATAAATTAATGTTGGAAACTTATTTTGTGCTTATTTTTAATACTGAACTTTCCAACCCAGTGTGCCTGGCTGCCTTCTGCCTTCAGACCATTTGCTCTTAAACATCCCCTTGATTCATAGTCTTTAATTTCTTCTCCACATTGTCAATCACCATGCTTTTCTAGAGAAGTCATACCAACGTGCTAACTAGATGTTGGAGACTATTTTTTTTTCTATTCAAGCATTATTTGCCATTCTTTATATCCAGTGTCATTTTCTTTTTCTACTCTAGTCAATTTCAAAAGTTAACTTTTCTTTATTTTCCTTGATTTCATGCCCTAGTCTCCATTCTCAACAAACATGTCTCCTGTTTACCTTCTTTCTTTTTAAATGTCACAGTTATCCCAATAGTTTATCCCCAAATCTAGAAGTTATCACAGATACCTTACTTTCCTTTAACCCCAAATCAGCTGTTGTCACAAGGACTATCATTCATAAACACAAAATATGTCTTCATTCTTTTTCTATGTGCTGCCACCATCCTAGTCTAGAAAATCTTTTGTTTAACTTCTCCCTTCTTCCTCTATCCTTTTCTCCAAGTTTTTCTCTGTACAATATTCCTTGTGAAATTCTTAGAGTACAAGGATCATATTTTAGTTTTACTTCAAATACACAGTGTGTTCTTATTGTACCTAGAACAAAATTCAAATTCTCTTACCTATTATAGAACGTTCTTCAGGATCTGATCCTTGCATAGTGTCCCAGCCTCATGTTATGTTCTCACTTGACCACTTGTGTCCAGGCTTATTCTAATCATTTCAGATATTCCAACATGATGAGACATGCTCCACTAGAAAGCATTGACGTATTTGTAGGGTCCTCATATGTAATTATTTTCTTTTCACTGTTTACTAGTTTCATCTGTACCTCAATCCTCATTTCAAATTTCAAGTAGCAAGTCCCTGTATACCATTATAAATCTGAGTCCCCTCTCACAAAGGTTTTTTCTCAGTGTGCTGTGTTGTGCTCTCTCTTTTTCAAAGTGTATCATTTCTGTATCCAGATACAGTCTTTATCTCTTTTCATGAATTTTAATTTGTTTCCCATACTGTACAAGAAATCTTTGTTTTGTTTTTCAACAAATATTCAATGGTTAGCAGTGTGTTTAATATATATAACATTAAAGAATGACTTGCTTAATGAAGCAATAAATGAAACCTTCTCTTTCAATCTATGGCACTGGTTTGTCACACCAAGAGAATAAGAACTACTCTTTGAAATTCTTACACATTTTTCCTTTCACTTAAAATTAATCCACATCTTCAAATATTCATGCTTTCCAGCTTGGAGAAACATTTGCCTCATCCCTACCCAATTCTCCCAGGGTGTTCCTTTTCTCTTTATATCCTCTGTTACTAATTTTTACTTTAGTGACTCCTTCCATTGGCTCCTAATAAACTATAAATACATTCCTTTACTTGTTTTCCTCATTGTTGCTCTTGTAACATGATTTTTTGAGAAAAGAAATCATGCTCTTTTGCAATCACCCAATGTGACCTCTTCTCAAATGGTTATCAATATGCTTCTCGAAATACTGATTTCTTAATCACAAACTCTCTTTTACTCTTTATTGCAGATAACTTCTGCACTGCTGCACTGCATTTTGAATCTGTGGCTGCTAGCTTGAAATTCTGCAAGTAATCTGAACTCCTGACTGATTTTACTGCATATTTTTTTATACTTTTACTTCTTTTACATTATACTTAAATTGTGAATGCATTTCTGTCTTCTATCCTGAGAGCTTTTTGAACTGTCCTTATTCCATTAAACTTATGTCTATTTAAATGTTCGTATTTATATCAAAATTTTTCTCATTAAACATTATCCTTTATACATGCTTAGGGTGTCAGTAAACCTGTATCAAGTAGAATTGATTCAAATCTGCATGTCTCACTCCAAACTATTTTTTTCCCCAAATTTGAATGTGCTGAGTAGAGCCCACTTGGTCGTGAAGGTAGTATCTGATGTGCCTATTGCTCTGCTTGAATGGGGCATAATCTGAATCAATGAACTCTTCTTCTTATTTTTTTTTTTTGAAAGCTAGAGGGACAGTGAGTAAGACAGAGAGAGAGAATTATTTTTATTTACTTTTTCATATAGCCTTTGTTGCTCCAAACCTTATTTGTGTATGTGGTGCTGGGGTTTGAACCAGTGTACCCGCACATGCTAGGCAAGCGCAGTAATTGCCACCGCTCCAGCCCTGAGTGAACTCTTCTTGTAAACACCATATAGACTGCAAGAAAAACAAAACCATTTTCCATAAATTTCTTACATTAGAGGAAAGTAGTTGCTACTTATCTGCATTAGTGGAGAAAGGTAAGTTAAAGAAGAGAATTGTTGGAGTTTTATGTAATAAATTGTCATTCTTCTTTCTTCATGCTACTCCATAAAATCGGTGAGGCTACTGTTACATCAAGTGCTCAGATTTCTCTAAAGGAACACAGCAGTACTTCAAAATAGGTCCCACTATGAAAGAATTTATGAAATATCTCCAAGGAAACTCAGTGTTATGCAAAAGAATACAGATAAAAATTTCAGGGAAACATGGAAAAACAATTTATGATACAAATTAGAAATACAAGAAAAAGTAGTAGAAATTGTCAAATAGAACACTGAAAACTTCAATCAATGTGATGAAAAACATAATTGAGAAACATAATTGAGAACTTCAACAATTATTTAAATTGAACAGGAGGAAGAATTTCTGAATTTGAGGATTTTTAAAGAAGAAAGTACAGATAAAAATAAAGAATTAAAAGAAATGAAGAAAGACCATAAGAAACAAGGGGCATTATCAAGTGTACAAATATTGAAACAATGGGATTCCAAAACAAGAGAAGGAAAAATTAGAAAATATCTTTAATGATGTAATAGTTAAAACTTCCTACATATTGGGAAAGATATGTATATCAAGATGGAAGCTCAAAAATACCTAAGATGACATGATGACATAAAAAAGGAAAAAACTTCTTCTAGGCATATTATTGCCAAAGTCTGTCAGAAGTCAGTCAAAGCTGTTTTTTTTTTTTTTTTGGGTATTGATGATTGAACCCATGGGCACTTTACTTACTACTAGACTACATCCTCACCCCTTTTTGTTTATTTTTAAATTTTATCTTGAGACTTGGTCTTACTAAATTGTTTGGAGTCTTGTTAAGTTGCTGGGGCTGATCTCAAACTTGTGATCCTCCTGCCTGAGTCTCATGCTGCAAATATAGGTATGCACCACAATGCCTAAAGTAAAACAAAAATTCTTAAAATAGAAAAAGAAAGGCAAAGGAATAGTGCTATATCACTTATAAAGGAATACCATTTAGAGTTTTCTGAAGATACTTACATGTATAAAAGTATGATTTAATCAAATTCCTGAAAAAAAATCCACTATTCATGAGTACTACATTCGGCAAAGCTATTATTCAGAAATAAAGGGGAAATACATACTTTACCAGGAAAAAACAACGAAAACAAAAACGGAAGGGATGTATCACCACCAGACTAGCCTTACAAGAAATGTTACCATTGTGGTAACATGTAAATGAGTAGAAAACAATGCTAATGCAAATAAATATATGGAAAAGAAAAAGTTTATCACTAAATACAGCTACCAAAGCACAGAGATAAATGATAAAAAGAGAAGAAAGAATATAGAAATTAATGAGCAAATAATTAACACAATGACAGAAGCAAGCTTTTATCTGTTAATGATAAACTTAAGTGTAAATAAATAAAAATTTCAATCAGAAGATATACACTGGCTGAATGGATTAAAGAAGAAGACCCAACTAGACAGTCTGCAAGAAATTCACTTCACTGGTAAAAACACATGGAGGTTGAAGTAAAGTGCTTGGAAAATATTTCATGCAAACAGAAAATAAAAATGAGGAGCAATAGCTATACTCACATGAGTTGAAAGAGATATTAAATCAAAAACTGTAGGTGCTGAAGCGATGGCTTTGCGGTTATGGCACTTGCCCGGCACGGGATCAAACTCCAGCACCCACGTACACAACTGAGTGTTACAGCAACAAAAGCCATGTGAAAATCTCAATAAAAATTGATTCTCTCTCACTCTCTCTCTCACTGTCCTTCTCTCTTTAAAAAACAAAGCATAAACATGGTCATTATAAAATAATAATAGGATTAATTTAGAAAAAATGTTGTAACTGAAAATATATACGTCAAACACTGGACCAACCAAATTTATAAAGTGAATGTTATTATATTTAATAGGAGAGATCGGATCTAATACAACAATAGTTGAAAACTTCTATATCTCAATCTTATTTATGGGTACATTATCCAGACAGAAATCAACAAAAACATATTGGATCATGCTATAGAGCTAATGGAACTAGTAACATTTACAGATCATTTTACCAAACACTACATAATGCACATTCTTCTTCTCAACACATGAAATGTTATCTAGGATAGACTATATTTTAGGCCACAAATAAACTATCAATAATTTGTGAAAAGCTTCAATGCATCATGTATCTTCTCTGAGCACATTTGAATGAAAATAAAATTCAACAAGAAAAAGAAAGGAAATATATACTGAAAATAAAATTCAAAAAGAAAGGAAATACATATGTGAATATATATATATATCTCATTTAAGTAAATAGAAGAGAAAATAATTTCTTGAAATAAATGAAAATAACACAACATACAAAATCTATGGGTTATATCAAAAGCAACATTAAGAGGAAAATTTAGAGAAGTAAATATATACATCAGATAAATAGAAAGATTTCAAATAAATGATCTAACAACACACCTCAAAGAATTAGAAATGCAAGAAAAAGTCAAACCCAAATTCGGTAGATAAAAGAAATATAAAAATCAGAATAGGACTAAATAAAATAAAAAGTAAATTAAGCTATATGAGATCTGTGAAATAAATATTTAGGGTGATGAAAAATAAATAAAATAGATTAAACTTTAGTAAGAAGACAAAGTAAAAAGTCAGAGAAAACTCAAAAAGTAAAATTGAAGGTGAAAAAGGAGTATTATAATTGATACAAAAGAAATACTAAAGAATCATAAGAAACTACTTTGAAAAATTATACAGCAATGAATTATAAAACTTGGAAGAAGTGAAAAAATTTATGGACATAGAAAGTTGCCAATATTGAATTTAGAAAAATTATAAAATAATTAAAAATAATAAGAAATGTGACAGAAGCAGTAATTAAAAATCTCACATTGGGGACTATTGAAGGATGTGATGGATTTATAGCTAAATCCTCCAAAACCTTAAAAGAACAACTGCAATTAATTTCAAACTGTTCCAAATTTGAAAAGAAAGTAACTTTGACAAATTTTCATGAGTCCAGCATTACCCTGATAACTAATACAGAGACACACACAAAAAAAAAAAAAAGAAAGAAAGAAAAGAAATTAAAAAAAAGAAAGGAAAAAAGAGAGAGAGAAATAAACTACAGGCCAATATTCTTAAAGAGCTAGAAAACTGAATAAAGCAATTAGTCAAAATGATCATACACCAGGAGTAACTGGAATTTATACCATGAATGCAAGCATGATAGAAATTAATAACTAAATAAATTTAATAAATCACATCAACAGATGAAGAACAAAAACTATTTGATCATCTCAATAAATACAGAAAATATGTTTTATAAGATTCACCTTCCCATCATGATAAAAACAACAAATTGAGTATGGAAGGAGCGTACAAAAATACCAGAACCTTTATCATACTAAACTGGTAAACAATGAATACATTTTCTCTAAGTTCTGTAACAAGTCAAGGATGTCCAGTTTCATCTGTCTTTCAAGTTAATTTTTTAAGTAATACATACACATGATTTCTCAATCATCTATCCTTTCTTCTTGTTTTTTTTAATTTTGTCAGAATTCTTTATTATTTTTTTATTTTTTGTGATGAATAGAATTAGTTTTTTAAATTTTAAGTTATTTTAGGTGTAAATGTAAAGTCATCAGGTTTTGGATTTGTCCCTAATGGGAAACTTCGCTTTTTGTTGCTAGAGACTGAACCAGGGCATTATGCATGCTAGGGAGGTGCTCTACCATTGATATGCTCCACCATCTACCATTATATTTAATTTTGTTTTCTTTCTTGTATAAACATTCAAAATCCTTTCTTTTAGGCTTTATAAAATTTTATGCATTCCCATTATCTCTAGTTACCCTACTATGCAATAATACAACATTCCAACTCAACATAATAGTTTTAGCAAGATTTATTACACAAGGCAGATAAATAAAAGTTATCTGGGGCCGGAGTGGTGGCTCAGTGGTTAGGGTGCTTGCCTGGCATGAGCAAGTATACGGGTTCAAATCCCAGCACCCACATACACAACTAAGTGTCAAAGCAATGAAAGTCATGTGAAAAACTCAATAAAAATTTATTCTCTCTGTTTCTCTCACACTGTCCTTCTTTCTTTAAAAAAATAAAAATAAAAATAAAAATAAAAAAGTTATCTAAGTTGGAATTGAGGAAGGCAAAGTATCCATGTTTTCAGATGGATATGATTTTATATATTAACCAAAATACTACATCATTCAGTAGATTTTTAGGATACAAAATCAGTACACAACTACCAAAATAATTTTTAGACAATACAATGAAGTCATTGAAAAAGAATCAAGAAAGGAATCGTATTCACAATAGCTACAAAAACTAAATCTATAGTAATCAATTCAAAGAGAACAAATACCTCTTTATTAAAAATCATATATGACTAATGAAAGAAATTTGAGGATAGACACAATAAAATGGAAAGATACCCAGTGTTTAGGGAATAGACAAATTAATATTATTAAGATGACAGCACTTTCTACTGCATTCTACAGATTGGATACATTCATCATCCATTATATAATGGACACAAGTACAACATTCCTAAAATTGAATATGAAACCACAAAAGACCATTATAGAAAAATTAATTCTGCACAAATAAAATATGAAGTTGAAGGCATCACAATACTTCATTTCAAGATAAACCACAAAACTATAGAAATCAATATAAACAAGCCAAGGAAACTGGCACATAGGAAATGTAATAAAATGAAATACTCATGGACATGTATCAAACTGACTTTTGACAAAAACAATGGGAATATACATTAGACAAAAGACAGTTTCTTCGGTGGTGTGGGGAATATGGATATAGATGTAGATGAATTTACAGATATATAGATACTTAATTCTGCATATGTCTTATAACTACATAAGAAAAATACTCAAAATGAGCCAAAGCCATAAAGTCTGGCTTGAAATTCAGACAGATTCTAGAATAATATACAGGGGAAATGCTTCAAGGTATTGGTAAAGGCAAATAATTTTTGACCCCAAACCCCTAGGCAACAACAGTAAAATTAGACAAATGGAATTATACCAAGTTAAGCTCTCACACAGAAAAGGGAATAGTAGAGTGAGGAAAAAAATCTGAAGAATGGGAAAAAATATTTGCAAACTATCAATTCAAAGGAAATTAATATCTGCAATATATAAGGAACCCAAACAACTCAATAACAGAACATCAGATTTAAAAATGGGCAAATGCTCTCTACAGACAATCTTAAAAAGAAGAAATACAAAGGGTTGTTATGTATATTAATACATGATCAATATTGTTAACCATCAAAATACTGCAAATCAAAATAGCAATGACATTTTCTCACCCTAGTTAGAATGGTCATAATAAAAAATACAAAAGTTATCTAATTGAGCCAAAGATGCAGAGAAAGAAGCAATTCTCATTCACTGTTGGTAGTTATGTAAATTTACAAAGTCATTATGTAAACACTATAGAGATTCCTTTAAAAACTAATAATGGGACTTGTAAAGGATCCTGCAGTTCCACTACTAGGTATATAATCAAAGAAAATAAAGTTGACAAATCAAAGAGATACCTTGAATCCTGTATTTTTTGCAGCACTATCCAAAAGAGTCAAAATAAAAATTCAGTTCACAAATTGATTTACTGATAAAGAAAATAAGTTGTATAAACACAATAGAATATCTTTCAGTCATAAAAATTGAAATCCTGACATTTATAGCAACATGGATGGAACTGGAAGACATTAAGTGAAATGAGTCAAACAGAGAAATACAAATATTACATGATCTCACTCATTAGTAAAACTAAGGAACTGAGCTCATGGAAGAAAAGGTTGGCATTGTCATTAGAAACAGAAGGGATAGGTGAAGAAGAAGATAAAAAATTTTAGATAAAGCATACTATGTTAGTAAGCTTTGCATTGCTCTTACCAAAACACCTGAGATAGATTCAGATATTTATTTCATGTTCTGCTGGGCTCATTATTTTGACCCCAAAGTTAAGCAGTACATTGTGGCCAAGGGGTCTTGCAGAGGAAACTAGCTCAACTTGTAGTGTGGTCAGGAAACAGAGAAAGATGGAGAAAAGGTAACAGGCATGATGCACTCTTCCAGGGAACATTCCCCAGTGATCCACCTACTCAAGCCATGCCCCTTCTACCTAAAAGTTATTCATTGATTAGGTCACAACTCTCATAATCTAATCATTTCACCTCTGGAGCATTCCTGCTTTGACACAGGAACTTTGTGGGGTATGCCACATATCCATAGCATAACAAGCATGAAAATAAAGGTAGGAGGAATGAGTGAGTTCTGGTGTTCTTTAGCCAAGTATAGTAAATACAGTCTACAAAAATCTATGATATATTTCAAAAATAATTAGAAGAGTCCATTCTCTATACACAAAAAATTGATCAATGTTTGAAAAAAGGGAAATGGGAATTAGATTTGATCATTGCACATTGCTTGTGTGTGTGGAATTATCATATGTTAACCAATACATATGAACAAATACAATGTTATTATGTGACAATGAAAAACGGTATGAAATAAAGGACCAAACCAAACAAAATAAAAACAAGAAAAACTGTGTGGAACTAATTAATAGTGCATCAGATTTTGAAACTCTTTTACCAAAAACTATAGAGAATTCTAAATGCTGCATTCAAATGGAAAAGTATGAGTTTAGCAATGGACTTCTCATAAATAATAACAGAGGAATGTTTATCCCCAGATTTCATTATATATTTTTGAAAGAAATGCCTAATAGAAGACAATTGAAAATATCAATTATGAGAAATTTTGTATCATCTGGATTAAAGATTGCCGGAACATCCCTGGGTTCCATACAAAATTTACTGCATAGTATTAAAAGAAACATAAAATGTTTATATTTAAGCTATATTTCATAAAAGATGTCATATCACAGCAATCCATAGTAAATTTTAGTATGATGATGATTTTTTATTTATTTTGTTATTTAAATGACACATTTTATGTTATGTGGTGAGGGATGATGATTGAGAAAAATAACACAAGGCTTGGTGCATATTAATTTGCCTTTTATATAAGAAAAATTTAGGCATATGTTACCAGGTAAAGTCTGTTAATAAAGAAAAAAATGTTAAGAAAATTGCAAAGCAAACAAACAGAACAATAATTTAAAAAACTTAATGCTCAAATGTTCAGATCAATATTTATTAGTAGTTTCAAATTAATCTTTGAAATATTAAAATATAGAGATCTCAGTTTTCATCAGAAAGCATGTTTATTTAGAAAAATTAGTAAATAATGCAAATATATTGCCAAAATTTACCTACATGAAATAAAGACTCCCTTCAGTATTATCTGTCAATAATTTAAAGGATAATTCCTTAACCCTGACTACACATTATCACTGTCTTGGGAGATTTTTAAAGTATTGCTGAGGACTCAGTCCCAGGGATTCTGATTAAATTGGCCAGAATGGCACCCTTACAATGGCGGTTTTTAAAAGCTCTCTAGGAGATTGTAATGTTTAGTCAAGAATGAGAACCACTGGTTTGAATTAATAATATGGGCTATTAGCCACTATTAGCACATATATAAATACATAAATGGATTTTATATTATCCTTTAAACTATGCTGAAACAAGGTGTGGGGTAAGACCTTACACATTCCTTATCATATACTTGCTTCTGCTTGGGTTAACCATTAATGACAAGGAATTCAGTGTTTGGCATCTAACAATCAAAAAAATAAGTATTTGTTGAACTGTGAGCAGAACTACCTTCTGATGCTAATGTCAATCCTTTGTAATATTCTTCCTTAGTGTTTTTAAATGCAGAAGTCCTTTCCCAATGCATAGTCATCTGTGTTTTATACATTTGTCTGGCTATATTAAAAGCTGAATTAATTACTTTCTATATTTATATAGTTTTTCATTTTCTTTGGATTCTCAATAGCCTGGATTCTTTACCTAAATAATGGTTATTAGCATAGATAATCATTTCTGACTTTCATTTCATCATTTTCTACATAATTTTGGCTAAGAGGAAAAGCCTTCATGATAACATAGCATAAAAATAAAGATTATTTGATAAGAAATACAAGTAAAAGTTATAATAATAGATGGAACATTGATTATCATTTAAATTCTTATTTTGAATATTTTTAATTGCAGATGAAACAAGTCATCGGCCAGGAGGCTGTATTCCCTTTTACCCTGTCCAGGTATTTGTCCTCCCATCTCCAACATATTATAAGATTCTATAGAAAATACACTTCTCTGTTAAAGAAACAACAGAATTAGTCAGATGAGATAAACCACAAATATGCCACGTTATATACCTAAGAATGGTCTTGTATTAAACTTTTTTTTCACTATAAGACAAATTACTATAATCTTAGTAGTTTATAACAGTACATATTTATTATCCCATAATTCCCATGGGATAAAATGAGAATTCCAAATATGGTTTTACTATATCTCAAACTTACAGATTCTCAAGATTGACATAAATGCATGGGCAAGACTCCATTCACATTTGAACAACTCAGTGGAGAAAATTTGTTACCAAGTTCATTCAAGTTATTGGCAGAATTATTTACTTGCAGTTATATATCTGTTGCCCAAGTATTCTACCAGGTGGACACTGGGAAGCTGCCCTCTACTTCTACAGGTACCACACAATTTATTGCCTAATATCCTAATATATTTCTTTACCTTGGCTGCTTATTTCAAACCTGCAGTGAGTTTCTAGCTTCTGTCTGCTAACATGAAATCTTGCATTAGGTTAAGAACATAAAATCTTATCCTTTTTGTCAGATGCTTAAAGGCTCAACAGGAGAAGATTAAACAAAAATATAGGCATTTGAGAAACACAAATCATTTGGATTAACTTGGGGTCTGTTTTCTAGAGATGTCCATAAACTCAGACTTGATCATTCATTTAGGGGAAATATGGTCATCCTAGCTGAAGTAATGTGTGTAATACTAGAGCAGGAAATCTTAAGGATATAGAAGTAGTAATACTCTGTCAACTTTATCCCCTGTTGATAAAGCTTGTAGGACTTTTCCTTTGTATAGAATACAGATGGGAATCAGTAGTCTTTGAGAAATATTTTGTCCCCATTCTTTTCTTTGTATATCCTTTACATCTTGTACTATTTGTATGAAACTGCTTAATCCTTCTTAAAAGTCAGTATGTATTACAGTTTGGACCTGGAGTGTTCCCTAATAGTTTGTGTATTGAAAGCTTTGTTGTAATCTGGTGACATTACTGAGAAATGATGGAAAATTTAGGAGGTGGGCCTAGTTAGAGGAAGTAGGTCACACCATTGATGAAATTTTCTTGTCTCCAGCCACTTCCTTCTTTCTTTATCTGCTTTCTGATGACACTGAGGACAACAGCTATGCTCCATCATGTGCTGAGGACTGTGATGTTCTTCCTTTTCAAAGTTCCAAAACAATGGGACCAAGTGAACATTGACTGAAACCTCTGAAACCACAAGCCAAAATAAATCATCCCTCTTTTAGGTTTTTTTTTTCCAGGTATTTTGTCAAAGCAATGGAAAGCTGACTAAGAAAGAAAATTGGCACCAGGAGTGGGGTTCTTACAGTAGCTATACCTGGCCATGTGGTTTAGAAGTATTGGGGACTGGTGTTTGGAAGAAACTTTAAAGGTTTGGGACATGTAGGTAGTGAAGCTTTACAAATGTTGTAAACAGATCTAAATGTGTGTTTCTGGTGTGATCTTAGAAGACCAGAACCTGATAGGTAATTGGATAATAAAAACAGAAATCATGAAGTTTCAGATGGGAATAAGAACTCTTGGAAATTGGACTACAAGCCATTCTTATTACAGTCTCACAAAGCAAAAAGTATTTTAAAAACTATTGTTTCTAGAAGAAAAGTGAGTGTAAAATTGGGAACACGGAAGATATGGTTGCTGAAGAAATTATCAGCATTATAAAGAAGCAAAGTGCTTGCACTGGAATAATAGGAAGGATAATTTGAGGGTATTTTATGAATTGGCTAGAGTACACCCAGTACAGGCTCAGTGGATAGAAGTATAAATTTGTTGGGAGGACTTTGGTTTGAGGAAGAGTACCAAGGTGTTCTGCTTGCGCTGGACTAAGAAGTTGTTTCCCTAGGATTTGTTTCATCTGTATAAATATCCAGAGGCTGCTGTCGTGGTCACAGTGAACCCAGCTACTGTTCTAATTATGGCAGATCTTGACAATATTTGCATGATTCTGTAGTTGTGGGGTCTTGGAGGCTTGAAAAAGAAAGTCTGGAAAGCTAGAAAAGTGTTTTTGGATTGGAATACATGCATGTTTCCCCTGATAAAGTATGAAGGTATGAGAATGAATTCAAAGCTACAGTGGAGATCCTAGGGATATATAGATACTAGGAACATGGACCAACTGCCTAGGAAAACTACAGGCAGTGTCCCGAAGAAAGGGGCCAGATGGGCTGCAGCTAGAATAATTATAGAGGTGGGGAAGGGATGCCTGAGCTCTTTGGAACTCACATCTTGTCATCATGTACCCTGGATGTCAGACATGGTGCTACAGGGTTGATTTTCTGCCCTGCTTGATTGGAATTTGCTTTGCTATCATACTCCTTTGATATTCTCCTATTCCTACCCTTTGGAATGGAAATGTTGCTCCTATGTCATCATATATTGGAAGTATGTAACTTTACTTTTTTGCTCATCTGTTTTTGTAGGGGTTTACACATCAGATGAGACTGAGTTCTTGGAGTTTTCAGAAGTGCTGGAACTGTGAGTCAAACTGAATGCATTTTGCATTGTGGGATAGGGATAGAGTGTTGTAGTTTTGTTATGAAATGTTCCCCAAAGGCTCATGTGTTGAAGGGTTGGTCCAAGACTGGTGGTGCTATTAGGAGGTAACTTAGGAGGTTAGTCACTGGGTTGTGTTTTTTAAGGGTATATCTGTCCATGGTATCTTCCTTTCTCTCTCTTTGATTCATGACTGCCACAGAGTGAGTAGCTCTGCTCTACCTTGCACTTCCTTTCATGATATTCCACTTCACAATAGATCAAAAGCAAGAGGGCCACATGCCATGGATTGAAACCTCTCAAACCATGAGCCAAAATGAATCTTTCCACCTTTAAATTGATTTTCTCAGGTGTTTCAATTCACAACCAAAAGCTAGCTACAACAATTTGTGTTTACTGAGGAAAAGTGAATAAACTGATATTCCTAACTTAAAATGAAGAAGATTATTTGTTACACCATAGTTACATATAGCCCTCTCTTGAATCAAAAGTTTAAGTCTTGTCCATGCTATATGTCAGTCATTAGTCATCAGGGCATTGCCCTTTATGCCTTCCTCATTTCAGGCCTTAGGATGCAAGAGAGGATATATTGAAAAGCATTGTTCTCCTGATGAGGGAACAGAGTGTGGAGTATATCGTACCAACTTTAAAGTTGCAAGAAGAAATTCATTTTACTTTTGTTAATATTGGCAAAACTAAGTCACACAGCCGCATCGGACCTCAAAGAAGTAGACCATGGGTACGAACTGTAAATAAATGGTGAACTAGACTACAGATTATTAAGAGGGGATTTGGGATTCAGGGCTGGTTATGTGGTTTACAGAAACAGTCAGAGTACAATCCAGGTGAGACAAAAACAAGCATACATAGTTAGGAGTTAAGCAGAAAAATAATATATGGAAGAAAATACTTTTGTTTTTCAAATATTGGTGCTAACAATGTTTTTCTTTAAAGAGAGAGGGACAGTAAGAGAGAGAAAGTGAGAGGGAGAGAGAGAGAAAGCATGAATAAATTTACTTATTTATTTATTTATTTTTTCATGTGGCTTTCTTTGCTCCAACACTTCGTTGTGCATGTGGTGCAGGTGTACGAACCCACATCCTCGTGCATGCCAGGCAAGCACTGTAACCACCAATCCACCACTCCAGCACTTATTTCTAATTTAGAAAAAATGTCATATACATATGTCATTTTACATATTTACATAGAACTTTTGAGAATAACCACAGGAAATTAGATAATTGGTAGATATGTGTATAAAGCAAATATTTATATAAAGAGAATGAAAAGTAGATTATTGTAAATACCATAGACTATTCTCAAAGTTCAAAGTAGGGTTCCAGCAATAGGAGATTTTAATGATTAGTTTTCAATGTTTCTCTCATTGGAAAATTCATATTTTTATTATTGATTCCCTCTCTGAGGATTTCTTTTCTTTTATAATAACAGTTGCAGATCATTATTAGCAAAGCTAAGGCTCAAAAGGATCAGTCAACCAATCCTTAAAGAAATCATAAACTTTTGAGGACATAAATATGTTTAACTGGATTTCGCATTACCAATATACACAAGTATTGAACATGGCTGGTAGCACATAAAAATGTATGATTTTTATGTTTTACATATCAGTTAAAATAAATTAAAATGCACTATATACTTCAAAAACCTAGATGAAGGGTTGTTAAATGTTTTTAACATAATGAACTGAAAAATGTTTAATGGAATAGATATGTTTCCCTAATTTAAAAATAACAAAATGTGTACATGTATCAAAACATCTCATGATATATCCTTATAATTTTTGTTTTTATTAACAGCAAAAAATGATTTTGATCTAAAAATATGAAGCATATTTTAAAATTGAAACATGGGCAAGGTATGTCATTAAAAGTTACGCTGAAGCCAGTTGTGGTGGCACATATCTATAATTCCAGTGCTTTGAAAGACTGAGGCAGGAGATTACAAATATGAGGCCAGCCTCAGCAAAGTACTGAGGTTTTAAGTAACTTAGTGGGACCCCATCTCAAAATAAAAAATAAAAAGGGCCAGGGTTGTAGGTCAGTGGTGAAAAGCCCCTGAATTCAATGCCTAATACAACAACAACAAAAAGCTGATGAGTACTAAGTCAAGTTGCATAAATTATTTTAATTTAACATGGTATAATTCAGATTATAAAGATACATTCTTTTTTAAGCCATGTATTGAACACCAGGCGTGCTTTATTACTGAGTGACAACTATATCCCTAGACCTTTTTATTTTTTATTTTGAGACAAAGTCTAACTTGCTTAGATGCTCTCTACATTGCTGAACCTGGCCTTGAACTTGTGACCCTTATGCCTCAGCCTCCCAAATCGCTGGGATTACAGGTGTGCACCATTAACCCAGCAAGGCTCTTTAGTAAAATGATGTTTCCAAAGTTCGGATTTGTTGTTATTTTAGGTTTATATTTTCATTCTATCTCTAAGATTTTATGATTTTTCATTCTAACACAAACAAAAGGGGTTTTTTTCATCTTGTATTGTTAGAGAAAATAAGATATAATCCAAAATTTTAATTAATAAGTATATTTATACTTATTTTCTTTATGTGTTATTTTCATTTTAGAAACTTTACATAATCTATATATAAATAAAAATAATTGATTCTTTCTTTGAATTATCAATTATTATTTATGTATATTTACGAAACCATTTTTATAATAGGAAAACTGTCATTTCTGATCGATGATAGTTTTTACACCTCTTAGATTAGTATCCTGACTTTTTTTATGAACTTGAGGGAAACTCCAGAGATCCTAGACTTATTTCCAGGAATTAGTAAACGATGAGACAATAAGAAACACAGTGATTTTAACCATCCTGAAAACTATCTTTTGTTTAAAATATTTAAAACATAATATTTTTCCAAACTCAATGTTGACCCTAAGGTTAATTTATAAGGGCATCTCATGGTTTCTACGAGTCTAAGGAAACAGTCATATGATATTTGATGTGACCTATCAATATTTTAGTTTTAGCAGATTCCTAGTGAGGATCTAGTGTCCTTAATGGCTCCAACTGCCAGGAGTGTTGATGGCTAACAGGTCTGAGCTCCGTCGTTCTCCAGGAATTGTTCTTGACTGAAAGATTGGCCTTTCCTAAATCCATAGTCCCTTTCTATGGATAGCCTGCATCTAGTGATTATCTTTAGGGGTTCATAAAAGTTGTTTTTTTTTTTTTAAGAGAGAATGATTATGTAAGGTTATCTTATCCTCTGAATCATTCATAGGTTTTACTGATGTCTTTGTTGTGATTGCATTTCTGGTTAATTTCTTCCTTTGCCAAATCCCATTCTCTTTCTCTTATATAGCTCTTGATGTCTAAAGTACTGTTCAATAAAACTACTACACAAAAATCAGTTTCAAAATCTATTTCTCAGAAAAACTTCCCCATTACAAAAATGTTTAGACAGAAAACAATAGCACAAAGAACAGTTCATACCATGCATCTATAAAAATCCATCCTTAAGAACTACCTCAGAGTTAGCATCTGTTGAGGCCTCAGAGGGTGACATCCAGAGATATTCATGTGCATTCTAAAAATTTCTTCTCAATCCTTCCCACAGAAGTTCAATAATTAAAGATATAAGACATTTGGACCATGTTTGTTATTAATAGAAAATATATGTTAGGAAAAAGAATAGCTCCTCCTAAGATTGAGCAAGCTGAATGAAGATTGTTTTACTCAAATAGCTCTTCGGTTCCCAATTGTGGTGCTCCTATAATAAACCTACAGGTCAGAGCTTTAGGTAGTTGTACTATTGAATTCCTACTTCTCCAGAAAATTTTGGAAACTTGATTCATCAAGAAGTTCTGCAACCTCTAGTAGGTTTTAGGGGTCAAGTGCATACCTAGGAGTTACAGGAATATTATGAAAATTGCATTTATATTATATTTTATACACATAGGAAAGAAATTGTATTTGAGTAGGGATAAAGTAAAATTAACTTCTTTATTTTGTTCTTCCCCAAACTGTTATCTATAGCTTAATTGAGGTGAAACAGTGATTTTGCTCCTGGAGAATATTTCATTGTTAGGAGACTTTTTCATTTTCTCACCTTGGAATTGGGGACATTGGTGTTTTCATCCACCTTGTGTTAATGTAAAAAAATACCTAAGCCTAGGGTTATATCTGAGTGCTACAGCACTTGCTTAGCATATGTGAGACTCTGGATTTTATCCCCATCACCACATCCGCACATCTGAGGCAGAATGCTTTATAAGGAAAAGGGAGTTGGCATCACACAATGGGAGTGCATGCAGGAGAACATGGGAGAGAAGAACCAAAGTGTGGAGAGGTCCAGGCTCAATTTTTTTTTAAGAGAGAGAGGGACCATCAGAGAGAGAAAGAGAGAGAGAAAGAGAGAGAGAGAGAGAGAGTCAATTTTATTTAGTTTTTCATGTGGCTTTCATTGCTGCTACACTTCCTTGTGGATTTGAACCAGTGCCCAGGAGCATACCAGCCAAGCTCTGAAACTGCGTATCACCACTCCAGTCCTATGCTCATTCTTTTTAGCAGCAAACTCACTGGAACTAACCTGGTCCTACTGGGACTACTTAGTCCTTTCCCAGGTTGGAGGAATGCCAGCAGCTGGTTAACAAGTACCTAGGCAAAGTCTAAAACTCAGGGAACACCCTGACCAGACTTAACTTGCTGTTTGTCTTGTCAAGGCAAATGTTCTTGCCTCCAGGCAGAAAGGAACTCCTGAATACCCTGCTTCACAAACATTCCTTCAAGATTAGCTACCTTTGCTTTGAAGTCCCTTGATGTCCCTCCTTGTCTTTAATTACTAGTACACTTCCCATTTGTGACCCTCAGACAAAAAAACAAGCAGAAAAAGAAACATAGGGTCTCACTTTTATTGTGCTTCCCTCATTTCCCCACTCTGAATCTATCCTCTGAGTCTGCGTCATTCTTTCCCCACAGGTTGGTGGCCTTATGAATTAATGAGCTCTTTTAAAGACCTCACCAAATTAATGCCATTTTATTTTGGGAAATAAATCTGAATAAGATGTTTGGTGTAGGAAACCTCATTTAAAGTACAGCAGATGTCATCCAGTAGGTTGAGGTCAAGGACACTGCTATTTAAACTCAAAAAATAAAAGTATTATCACATGCAAAATTTCAATTGATTAAGAAACACTGCCGGAAAGCATTCAATGATTAAGGAAAGGGTACATTCACTGTGTTCCTTTTATGGACAGCAACTAAATCACAGAACAATTTTTGTAAACATGGCCACATTTAATTTAGCTTCTTTCTGTTTCTTCCCAAGATCACGCATGCATTTCCATTATTCAGAACATCAGCAGCTGAAAGAAAAATGATTAAAATTGCAAAAATGTATAGTACCATGCTGATGTTTGATGACTTGGTGATGTAGTCTGTGTGTGTGTGTGTGTGTGTATGTGTGTGTGTGTGTGTAGACACACATATACTCAATCTAGTCTTAATCTGGAGTGTACCCCAAAGGCTCAGATATTAAAGGCTCAGTTCTTAGCTTTTTACTGTAGAAGAAGGGGGGTAAACTAGTGGAGCTTCATGTCGTTGGAGGGCTATCACTGAAAGGGATTGTGGAATACCGGTCTCTTTGCTTTTGCATCTTGATCACCATGGAGTGAGCAGTTTGCTCTACCACATGCTCCCTGTCATGATATTCTGCTTCATCACAGACCCAAAACACATTGTGTTTACCCAATCATTAACTGAAACCTCCAAAACTGTGAATCAAAAGAAACAGTGTAAATCGATCACATTAGGTATTTGTCACCAAAATGAGAAGCTGACTAATGCAACACATACATGCAAAGGCACAGAATTTTTTTGTAGACTAAAGAGTGTATGAAAACACTACCATCAGGATATAATCCTGGCCATGTGACCCAGTGAATACATGACAATTTATTCAATAGTTATTTTTTAGTGTAAAATTTCTGCTGAAATTTATCCCTAATAATTCAACTGAACAAATGTTTATTATGCTTACCACAGATATTGTTATGGAGGTTGGATTGCATATCATATTCATGTTTAGAAAATTTACATTTTTCTGCACAGTTGACAACTTGGAATTGTAACTAATCTATCTTTCTAAACAAGTTTAAAATTTATTTCCTTTTTTATAAGCTGGCTTAAAAGAATAAAAAATATGCTTTAATTTTCTAGCTTAAGCCACTAGCAACACAGGATCAATTTTACAGTAGTCAATTCAGAAGGATATGTTTTCTTTTAATTTTATTTTATTAAGAAAATTATTTGTTGAAAAATCAAACATGCTTCTAATGAAACAGTTATATATATATATATATATATATATATATATATATTCTGAAAATTAGGTTTACCCCCAAGAGTACCCCCTCAATTACTCACCCTTGTCCCTCCCCACCCCTTCCCAATACATTTCTATGAATGCCTTAGGTTGGATGTCACTATACCTTTTCAGGATAGGATGTGTTTTCTTATTGTTTCAAAAATGCACTCGCAGAAGGTTAACTGACCAATTAGTTAGAAAATCTTGATTTGTTATTTTAACTGGAGTATAATTGATATTATAAAAATTTCATTAAGTGTTCAGTCTATTTATATATTGTCTCATTTCAGGACCAAAAGTATTTAGTCCAATTATATTACAGGGACTAAAGGGAGAGAACCATTCTTAGGTTTAATGAAAAGATTGTTTCTCTCCCAGAAACTGGAACCATCCCTGCCAATTCAACCACAAGTATTATACTATACTGTGATGTAGATACCAACACTCTCTGTATCTGTCAACAGGGTTTAGATATTGTTCCTTCTGGAATTTCTAGTATCAATGAATGAGAAGAATAATTTTTTTATTCAAGTTGCTCATTTGTGACCTCAAAATACTTCAAAGTCACCTGAGTGTTGATTATGTTTTGTTTAGTTGTTTTGTTCAACTTTGAAAATACAGGTTTTGCAAAGTCAGAAAGAATCATCAGTTGGAGGGCAAGTGGCTTGAGCGAGACACATTTGAAACAGTCAGGCAGATATGTCAGCTCATCAGACAATGGCAATGAGAGAAAACTTAAATGGTCAGAATTATGCAGAAGGACAACTATGGGTTTCACAGGTGGAGGAGACTTTGCAGGTTCTAGTGGATTTCTGCTCATAAATCAGTATCTATTGCAAATGCCAATAGGAAAACACCTAAAGGTCCTCGTATAGAGCGGGTGATCCAGACTGTCTTCCATCAAGTGTCAACTGCCACATGCTAGCTGTGCAGAAGAAAAAAATATCTTACACTTCCAAACCTGTTTCTTTTCTGTAGATTCAGAATACAACAGTACATCTTATGATTGCTAAGAGGATAAAAAAAGTTAAGATTGCTGCTACAGCTTTCTGCAGGTCTCCTACTACAATGGAAAACATTTAAACCTCCAAAAGCCTCTAAAGTCAGAGAAATAAAATGGTTTTATTTTCCAAGTCATTTTCAAAAATGATGTTATTATGGGCAATAAAATGATTCTAGTTAATGTCTTAACTCAAGGAACAATTTATTAAGAAATATTAGTTTTTGGCTATTTTTTCTGATTTTAAAGTTAACTTATAGTTCAGGCTTTCTCTTATAAAAGGGTAGGCCTAAATTAAATAAAGCTATAATTATTTAATGTTTCTTAAAAATAGAGTTACTATGCTTGTGAAAGTCATTTCCAAATTATAGAATTCTAATTTAAGACCCTAGCATTGCCTGGCATAGTGATACATGCTAGTAATTCTGAAGCAGGAAGACTGAATGTTCAGAGTACCTGGACAACTTAGCAAGACCCTGTCTCAAAATAAAGTTAAAAAAGGACTGGGAGTATATCTTAGTACTAGAGAACTTACCTAGCATTGTAAGGCCCTGGATTCAAACCCCAGCACCACAAAAAAGAAAAAGATAAAGTAAAAAAAAAAAGAAAACAAATAACAATGACAACAACCCTAGGCTTAAGGTTGAATGTGAAAAAAAAAGAATAATGGAATTCTTCAGTGTGTTCATTGATATCGTTTGGAACTTGTTCAGTATGATATTTTAAATAGGCACAAGATGATTTGTCATAAATCATAAATAATGCAACAAAGGATTTATGGCTATTTGTGTTATGCAATTATATTCTATGCTTTGTTAGGATAATTGAATGGAAAGGAGTGGCAATTCTTTTTCCAGAGAAGTCTTACTTCCCCTGTTAGGAACAAAATATCAGCCCAGTTTTATTATTTTAGATGAACAGTATGAAAATCATGCATATAGAAATGATTATTGAACATTAAACCCACACAATAGTAGAAAGAATGGTGGATTTGAATAAGAGTCAGGGCATATCTGTATGACTACAGGCATATTTTTTGTGAACCTTCTTTTAATGTAGAGTAATGATAACACTTATGCTTTTTTCAGAATTTTGGTTAAGACCAGATGAAAACATGTTAACAGGTTTTTGTCAAACATTAAAACTTATCAAAAGTAAGTTGTTATTATTATTATTATCATTATCACCATTATTTTGCCTTAAGAAATCAGAGATACCAACCTACATGGGTCATCACCATGACTGTTTTTATACAAATCATGTCTATCCCAGAACACACAATAATAATTTTTTTAGTATATGTGGCTTAAAGATATTCTGAATGACTTGTACAATCAGGCTTAAAATAAATTTAAATTAAATGAAAATAAATTTTTGAAAATTTATAATATTAA